>OX451740.1:1156519170-1156799192 GCA_948472305.1 Vicia faba
TATGAAAAGGGAAGGTATTAGCATCCTTTTCATCCATGGTTTTCCATGGGCTCTTGGTTACTTGCTAGATCACTTGCTTTTGTTTTGAAATGGCGCTTTGTGGTTTTTGAAAGTATTTTTGAAAATGGAACTTCGTAATGGTTCTCGTTACTATAAGAACGCAAGAAAGTGTTTGTTTCGAAAATAGTTCAAAGATGTGTTTATGAGATGTGTTTTTGAAAGTATTTTGAAAATGTAACTTTGTAATGATTCTCGTTTTTATAAGAATGCATACAAAGTGTTTGTTTCGAAAATAGTTCAAAGATGAGAGTGTGGGTGTATAAAAATGTTTTTGTTGTGAGCAAGCAAGTAACTAAGAGCGAACCTACCTACTCAAAAGGTCTTAGATGCACTTTTCATCCTCCTTTAGATGTTGCTATCTTACCATTGATTTGGTAAGAAGCCCCATCCTTGGATGTGAAGGGACGGGTGTTGGGACGTTTGTATAGTCATATAAGGCAACCCATGTAATGTTTTAGCAATGTCGTTTTAGGGACTAGATCGTTTACCGAAGGCAACATCGAGGGTCATCGAGGGACTACGATCTTTTTTTTATCGAAGGGTCTTTGCTAAAACGTCCCATATTCGAGAGACATGACTATTTTTCCGATAAGCAACAAAGTGAGATTACCCTAGGGGTGCATGTGTGCAAAGTGTGTTTGATTTCATGCATTTAGTCTTGATTAGGGTGATCTATTTGTCAATTTCATGTCTTGCCAAACACACCCTAATTACTAGCATTTACATTCAAAAGCGATAAATTGCAGAAATGTAAAGTCCTACGCTATTACAATATTTAGGGGATGGCGGTACATATTTATGGATGAGGGTTGCAAGTAAAAATTAAATCCTAAGTGTGATACGGTGGGAGAACTGACTTGAGTTTTTGCATTCGTATTCGCACTTGTTCGGTTTAGCAAGAGTCGCCACCGACTTTTTATTTTATCCTAAAGGAAAGGTTAAAAATCACAGGAAAAAACCTTTTGAGATGTTTCGTGGGTTCGGGGGGTAGATTATGAAAAGGGAAGGTATTAACACCCTTTTCATCCATGGTTATCCATGGGCTCTTAGTTACTTGTTTTAGATCACTTGCCTTTGATTTTCAATTGCTTGAAATGGTTGTGTGTGTGTGTGTGTGTGTGTTTGAAAATGTTTTGAAAAAGATGCCTTGTCTAGGCAACCGTTGTAACAATTCTTTACTCGAATGTTTTACAAAGGTGTGTGTCTTTTCAAAAAGATGTTTCAATGTTTTTGGAAATTGTTTTGAAAGTTGTGTTTGTGAAGTGGGTTTTGAAAAGTAGGCAAGTGTGTTTTGCAAGTTTGATCAAGTAACTAAGAGTTGTCTACCCCTAAATTTACTCAAAGATTTTTCTCATGTTTTAACCCTTTTAACAGTTTTGTTCCACCATTGTATTTGGTGGACAATCTTGTGTTAGGATGTTAACGGGACAGGCGCGGGTCATCGTATGGACCATGAATGCAATGGTGCCAAGTGTCTTTGGAAATTTTGCTTGAAGGGACTATGATCATTTTGTTTAGGCAACTTTCGAAAGCGTCATCGAGGGACTATGATCATTTGATTTGTTTTGTTTTGCCAAAGAAACTCAACATGCAAGCATGGCCCATTTTGGAAGGCAACGAGTGGGATTACCCTAGGGGTGCAAGTGTGAATGGTGTATTGATTGTCATGCATTTGTCTTTTCGTTTAGGTCATCTAGCGGTTGATTTTATTTACATACAAACCCTAGGTCTAAACATGGTATAATTGAAAGCGATAAATTGCGAGAATTTAAAGTCTACACTATTACAAATAAGTGTCCGGGAATGGGGGTACAAGTATTTACAAATGGGGGATGAGATTTATCGAAATAGTGGTGTCCAAATATATTTACAACCAAATCGAATCAATCGCAATGTAAAATGTATCAATGTACAAGAATAATGTATCAAAAGTATTTGTGTAAGTGTATATGATTATTTACAAGTGAGAAAGATGTTAACTTAATTCAAATTTAGGTATTTATTATCTTTTTTGATTTTTGTTGATTATGTACAAACAAAAGTTTTAATAAAAGAAAAGAAAATGCTTTAAGAGATTCTATTTTTTTATGTATTAATGTTAATGTATTTTAGTTAGTATTTTTATGTACAAAAGTTTTAACTAAAGAAAATAAAAGAAAATTGTTCGACTTTAAGAAAATTAATATTCATATCTTTTCTTTAAAATGTAATAAAATAAAAAAGAAACAATTAAGAAAATTTGTATGAAAATGTGTTATTTTTATTTATCAAAGAAAAATATTAATTTAGATTATATATAAAAATGGTAAAGTGATAATAATAAAAAAAAGGGAATTAGTTTATAAAAAGGAAATAAAGGGATATTAATTCATGTTCAAAACAAAAACAAAAAATAGAGAATGGGCTTAAGGGGGGTCTGGGCCCAAACAAACAAATAAGCAGAAGGAGAAATGGGGGGGGGGGGGGGGTGCACGCCAGGAATTAGATGGGCTTTAGGGATTTGTGGGGCAAGGCCCAACGTGCGTTTCACAAATTGTAAGGGTTTCATGAGTTTTGTTTTACTTTCTGGATAAGGGTTACAGTGGACAAACGACGCTCATCTTCTTCTCCGTTCCTTCGTTCTTTCAAGCTTCTGACTTTTCTCTCCATCTATGGCCACCAAGCGCCATCATCCCTCTCTCCTTCCTCCACGGTCAAGCAAGGCGACATTACGAAAAGGTTTGACTTCTTAGTTCTGTACGTTTTACGATTTGCATGTTTTTGATCTTGACACGTTCTAATTATTTATGTTATCATTGCTTGTGTGAGGTATGAAAAGAAGGAGTAGAAATACTACCTTTGGAGGATTCGTTGCTTGGAGAGGAGGAGAGAGCTGGAGGTGCTTTAGGCGGCCAGGGGCGAGGGAGGACAATGCTGATGAGCTTTCTTGGAAATCCGGTACCTTTGTCTTTGCCTTTTTTAGGGTTTTGTGATGATGGTCTCTGAAAACCCTTAGCTTTATTTGTTTCTGAACACTTCTTTTCCTCGCTTCTGTATGATTGTATGCTTGCCCCTCTGATATGCTTGATACGCTGAGTTTCCTTGTATGTTTATAACACTATGATGAGGTTGCTCTGAGGGTGTGGTTGATTTGAACGTTTTGTGTATTTTGTTTCTGGTATAGGCTTGCTGGGTTTTACAGGCTACACAGGGCATTGAGTTTGAATGATTTAGTGTTTGATGTACTGGTTTGAATACTTGGGGCTTTGTTTGTAAGCTTGTATCAGTTTGTATGGCTTTTGGTGCTTGGCAAGGATTAAGGCTTGTATGGCTTGGCTTGAGGTGAAACTGAGTTTAATGCAGGTTTGTATGGCTCAGCAGGTTTGGTATGTTTGGATTTTGAGGTGGTTTGGTTGAAGTTTGTGGCTTGCTGTCTTGAAACAGGTTACATGCTTATGTTTATGCAGGATGTTTAGGCTTCAGTTTGGTGGTTTTGAATCACAGGTTTGAAGGGTTGAACTAGTTTTGGAGGCAGGCTCCTGCTTGTGTTCTATATCAGTTTGTGTTCTTTTTTGTTATGTGTTTTTCTGCCTCTTCCTCTGTTTGTTCTGATATGTCTTGTTTATAAATTTGTCCTTAAGCCTCAAGCCTGCTGCAAGCCTTTCTCTCCTCTCTCTTTCTCTCTCCAGATTTTAAAAAGCATTTTTATTGCTTAAATTTGTCTTTTCTTAAAAAGTGACAGGCTGGAAAGTGATGACATTTTGAATATTTGCTTGCATTAGTTGTTTTCCTCTGCATAATTCCTGCTTTCCTGCATATTGTTGACAGCTTTTTGTACTTGTTGATAGCTTGATATCTTTCTATATCTCTTGGACAGCTTTGGACAGTTTCCTTTGACATTCAGTTTGCCTTTTGAACTTGGTTAGGCATTTTGGACTTTATAGTTTGTACATGCTGTTTGTTTTGAACTGTGCAGCTTGTTGACAATTTGAATTTATGCAGTATGTTTGATAATTTGAATTTGTGCAATTGTAGCTTTGTGCATTTCAAATTCTTTTGCAAGCATATTTCTATCCCTCTTTGTGAACCAAGAATTTTCTTGTGATTTGCAGAGAGGGTGAACAATTGATTCCGGCCAGTTACTTTTAATGATGAATTTTAAAATATCTGTCTGCCTTTTAATTCATCTGCATTTGACTTTTTCCTTTTCTTTGTTTTTTGCAGATGAAAATCAATTGAGCAATGGGGAGCAGAAAATAGAAGATGAAGACTTAGGAACTTAGAACGCAATTTTATTTTACTTTTAATCATTGTAACATTATTAATGTAAACATCTGTAAATAAATTTACAGTGTACAAATAATAATTGTAACAAATAATTAAAGATGAATAAAATCCTCTTTTGTCAGATATTTCTTTTATCTCAGCTGTCTATTTAATTATTTAAGCTTTCTTGAATTAAAATAACTGGAAGTAAATCCAATTATTCTAACTTAGATAAAATAAATAATTAACAATCACTGTAGCCTTGCACTCAATAATAACCTGGCGTCCCAATTAAACATAAGCAATGTACAGTCAAATCCAACAAACATCCATATGCCTATCTCTTTACTGATTAAATCAAACACTGCAAGTTCTCAATTAATATGCCTCAGCTCATATCCCAGAGTAAATTGAAAAGAACTGTAGAATAAATTCTTTCTAAGAAATGTGCATACAAACCCTAGTTCTTGATTAAATGTCAAATAAGCGCCTGCCTGATCAAAACCTGAGCCAACTCAACCAAACCCTACCAATCTGCTTGAACTGTTCCAGAGCCATGAAAACCCTAATTTTGTCTGACTGGTGAGAAAAGTCTATTTTGACCGATTCTTAGGCCAATCTGAAAAATCAGGAGAAAATCCCGAAGCTGTGATTTCTTGTGGAAAAATAGGAGGGCAAATTTTTGGGTACAACAGTTGCCCCTGTTCAATCTTCTTGAACCTGAAGAGTTAGATTGGCAAGTTTGCCTTTCGCGACTCGAGGGTAAAAGGAGATTGGACACTAGAGTGCCTAAAAAATTTGCACTCGGTGATGTGATGGTAGAGGGAATGGGCTTAAAAGATGCCATTTGGTGATGGGCTTAGAGATGCCATATGGAAATTGCTGGTAGGAGGATGGGCTTAGAGATGCCATCTGGAAATTGCTGGTAGGAGGATGGGCTTAGAGATGCCATCTGGAGGTGGTTGTTGAACTGTATGTCATTGGTGAGTGGACGAGTATCAGAAAGGTATCCATGTTTTGTAACATCTCTGAACTGAGGGTCTGAACAAGCGATAGATTGACATCCATGTTTGGAGAATCCGTAAACTGTTTTCAGGAGTTGAAGTTGAATAAGCAATAGAGCAGCATCCGTTGTTGGGAAGCGTCCGTAAACTGTTTTCAAAAGTTGAAAAGAATCTGAACAAGCGATAGGTTAACATCCGTTACTGGAGAACCCGTGAACTGTTTTCAGAAGTCTTGAAGTTGAATAAGCAATAGAGCAGCATCCGTTGTTGGGAAGCATCCGTAAACTGTTTTCAAAAGTTGAGGTGGAGGAGGAACCGGTGTAGGGTTTCCTAATGATGAGTTCGTGTAAAACTACATCTGAGTGAATCTGGAATAAGTATCAGAATGTCGCCATGTCTGTGTCACATCTGAACTATTTCTAGAAAGACTCTCAGAAGAGGATGATCTTTGTCTGTCGACTGATCTTTCCTGAAAAGGTAAAGAGTTAGTTGTATGCAATGTCATGATGCATGATGCAATGTATGTTATATCAATGTTTATGATATGAATGCGCATGTAAGCTGATGAGCTGTCTTGCTGAGGATAGATGAATCTTGGATAGCTGGAGATAATAGAATTTTGACTGCTGTCGGGGAAAGTGAATCTTTGACTGCTGCAGGGGATTGCAAGAATCTATGATTGCTGAGGATAAGAAATCCTGGGACGACTGTTGGGGAATCAGGAGCTTGGGTTGTATGCCAATCTACTGGGGATTCCTATCTTGAGGGGATCTTCACTGGAGAATATTCGAATATCCTATGAGGAACTGAGAATGAGAGTCTTCATTCTGCTTGGGGATGGATAGTTGGAAGTTTTAGCTTCGCTGGGGATTGCAAGAATCTTTTGATTGCTGCAGGTATTGATCTGGGATAAGTATCGGAATGTCGCCATCTCTGAGTCACATCTGAACTATCTCTAGAATGGAATCATGATCTTGATTTTGTTAAGGGTCAGAAATTGGGAGTGTACCAATCTTCTGAGGTGATGAGAATCTTTATGCTGTTAACGGTCAGAAACTGGGAGCATACCAATCTTCTGAGGTTTTAAGGATGAGAGTCTTCATTCTTGAGAGAAACAAATTTTTCAGTTGTTTGTTATCTTGTTGGTGGTTGTAATTTCCAGCAGGTGATGAAGAAATTTTTTTGATGATTACTACTCCAAAAGATGAAGGAACCTTTGATTACTACTACAAAAGATGAAGGAACCTTTGATTACTACTCCAAAAGATGAAGGAACCTTGATGATTACTACTTCAAAAGATGAAGGAACCTTGATGATTACTACTTCAAAAGATGAAGGAACCTTGATGATTACTACTTCAAAAGATGAAGGAACCTTGAGGATTACTACTTCAAAAGATGAAGGAACCTTGACGATTACTACTTCAAAAGATGAAGGAACCTTGATGATTACTACTTCAAAAGATGAAGGAACCTTGATGATTACTACTTCAAAAGATGAAGGAACCTTGACGATTACTACTTCAAAAGATGAAGGAACCTTGATGATTACTACTTCAAAAGATGAAGGAACCTTGATGATTACTACTTCAAAAGATGAAGGAACCTTGATGATTACTACTTCAAAAGATGAAGGAACCTTGATGATTACTACTTCAAAATATGAAGGAACCTTGATGATTACTACTTCAAAAGATGAAGGAACCTTGACGATTACTACTTCAAAAGATGAAGGAACCTTGATGATTACTACTTCAAAAGATGAAGGAACCTTGATGATTACTACTTCAAAAGATGAAGGAACCTTATTTGTCGATCAATCTGCATATGTTAAGAATGCTGTTGAAATGTAATTTGTTCTGGAGAATAAATCCTGGACAAATGTTGGGGAAATAAACCCATGACTGCAGGTCTTAGAGAGGTTTCATTACTGCCCCCAGTATCAGATGCATGTGATATTTCCAAGAAACTTGGATTGTTCGTAACCTTTGAGATTGACATTCGAATGCCCCAAGCGATGGTGACGGAGATTTGCCCCATGTTAATCTGCAATTGAGAGATTTCTTGAAATCTTGACTGGACTGCCCCAGGTTAACTGAACTTTGAAAGATCTGTTGAAACCTTGACTGGACTGCCCCAGGTTAACTGAACTTTGAAAGATCTGTTGAAACCTTGAATGGACTGCCCCAGGTTAATTGGATGGTGACATGTCATTCCCCCTTGTTGATAGGAGAATTGGTCAATGGAAGTGTCATCCTTTTTGAAGTGATTTTACTCACTGAGAGAGTTTTCGTTCCTCCGAACATTCGCTGTATGAACTTCTTCGCTGTCAAACAAATAGTCAAATGAAAACAGTGATATTCAAGCAATGCAAAGTTTATGTTTGTCTCGAAGTTTTGAAAAATGCGTTTTTTAGCAGAAAACAAAATCAACACAAGATTTAGAGCAAAGCCTTACAGGAGTCAGGATACCTTTTGTAACAATATGCTTTCGAACTAACTCATGCTTCAATTAGGACTTTTGAAGGGTTGTAACGTGGCTTGGTTCATGGTTTAAGAAACAAAGGATAAAGGCTCAAAGTATATTTGTACCCACCCGCTCTTCATGATGTTCTTCAATCCTAAGCTCAGTTAATTGTGCGTCGCACTCTATTCGAGTTTGGAACGACTTTTGGGTGATGGTTCACCAGTTGAATTTTGGGAGACAGTCATCATCTCCTTTTTCTTTTGCAATATTTTTTCATGTTGTTGAGGATTTATAATGACCTCTTTCTCTTGATTTGTTATCCCTAACTTTTGCCTGACTGTTCCTGTTTTCGAGATTACTGTCAGCGGGATGCCCCAGCTTTCTTAAGCCTCCTTTGTGGGTTTTGGCTCAGTGGGCTTTTTTTTTTGAGAGATAATGACTGCCTATGAGATAAGGAACCATCACTGTCTTTTGATTCCAGAGGAATGCTTTTCTCTTTCTCTTTTGATGTCGTTCGTTGTATTACGAACTGAGAGTTTGCGACTTCAATGCGCACCCTTTTTGGATTAACTGAGAGACTACCCTGCCCCAGGTTTATATCAAAGGTTTCAATTTGTTCAAAACAGAAAACTCCTACTTCTTTGGCTCGAAGGGGTTGACTAGGGATTATCTTCCTTATAACTCCAGTGTTTGGGAATTGAAAGAAATGCATGTACATCATCAGCAAGGTCTGTTCAAAAGCATACTGTATGGGATTATGGTATTGTTTCGTCATCCTCCCTCTAAAGGCTTGCAGCTTTTTATCATGAGTTAAAATATCATAAAGAAAGTAGAAAGCATAGTTCAAGTGTAATGAAAATGAGTGGATCAAATCAAGACAAACATATGCAATGCATTAATGAAACAAAGTTTGACATTAATAGATAATTGTTTGAATGACAAAGAGATTACAACTTGAAAATTCAAAGAAACAAGGACGCTCTCAATGATTTGGCATAGGAGCAGTGATCACATTTGGAGTCTCCGGAGGGTCAAAACGTGATCTCCTCGGCATCAATCAAGTCTTGAATCTGGTTCTTCAAAGTCCAACAGTTGTCGGTGTCATGCCCATGACTGTCAGAATGGTAGGCACATCTCACGCTCGGGTTATACTTGGAAGAGGAAGTATCAGGATTTTGAGGAGGATCCTTTAGTGTGATTAGCTTCAACTTCATCAAATGTTGTAATGCTTGAGACAAAGGCATGCTGATGTCAGTATACTGCCTTTCTTGATATCTCACCCTACGCCTCTTGCCCCGTTTTTGTTGAACAGTCGTGGGATCAGAGATTAGCATTGCCTCTACATGTTGATCATGATGACTCTTTCAACCATTCACTGCATTGGACTCTTTTTTTCCGTTGTAGGGAATTACCTGAGTATCCGAGGGTGTAGCTCCTTGGATCTTTCCACTTTTGATGCCAGCTTCGACCCTTTCACCGGTCAGTATTAGCTCGGTGAACCCAGCTGAGGAGCTTCCAATTAAGTGATTGAAGAAAGGACCCGTCAAAGTTCCCATGAAGATGTCAATCAGCTCTCTGTCAGTTAAAGGGGGTTGCACCCTACCAGCCAGATCTCTCCATTTTTGGGCATATCCCTTGAAGCTCTCATCAGAACCCATGGTCATGCTCTGCAATTGCACACGAGTTGGTGCAAGATCAGCATTGTATTGACACTGCTCATAGAAAGCAACAGCTAAGTCCTTCCAGGTGTGGATGCGAGAACTCTCCAATTGATAGAACCACTCGAGTTGAGCCCCTACCAGGCTTTCTTGGAAGAAATGGATCCAAAGCTTTGGATCAGTTGTGTATGGTTGAATCTTGCAGACATAAGACTTTAGATGCATCTTAGGGAAAGAGACTCCATCATACAGAGCCAAGGTAGAGACTTTGAACTTTGGAGGGATGACCAATCCAGGAACCAAACCCATGTCTCCTAAATCCAAGCCATGTATTTGTTGAACCTCCATAGCATTGAGACGATCCTCCAACTGTTTGTACTTGTCATCAGCGGGAGGATATTGTTCTTCGGAGTAACCAGCTTCATCAATCTCCAAATTGTGGTCTTCTTCCAGAATGACCCTCTGGTCTTTGAGAAGGAGAGCTTTCAGATCCTCTTGCCCTTTACCCATAGCCAGAAGCATTTGCTGGAATTGAGCGTTTTGAGCTTGGAGATCTTTCACGGTTTGTTCCATATCCATCTTACTAAAATAAACAGTAGGAAGAATAAGGAAACCTGAAAAGGAGAAACCTGCTATGCAATGATATGTATGATATATGTATGCAATGTTTTCAAGGATCTCTTGGGGTAAACACAAGAGAATGTTAGTGGTTGAACTTCGATCTTTGATTGGAGAACTTTGCACCGGTGGATGTCTTTCCACGAGAATCAAGCTCACCATGTCAAGTGGGTCATAGCCCCTGATTCAAGTTGTTGCACTTGATCTTTGATGGCATTTGTTTAGAGGAGAAACCTCTTGCCCTTTGGTAGACGTCTGGTTCAACGTAACCCTGCATCAAAAGAACCCTCGAGATCCTTGAAATGGTTATTGAAAATGCTATGGTATGATGTTATGATGTTATGTACATGTATGCAAAAGCAAGTGAGTGTACATACAGACAATCATATTCACACAAAGCAAACAAGTACTTAGGTTTAGGCTTGCACGGGGTTTGTAGGTAAGTACCCTCTTGAAGTTAGTTGGCTCATCCTGTCCTGAAATAGAAACCGGGTTCTAAGAAGCTCAATATCATTGGATTGTTTTGTGTTCATTGTTTTGGTTTAGCCACTTAACTGGCGACCAAAATATTCCAAGAAAACAACCCTCAATGAGTGTAGTATCGAGTATCTACCAACTTCGGACTGCACCAAAGTCGGTCATCTCACTACCCCTAAAAAGGCTAAGATGGTCAATTAAGGTTCTAAGAGTTTGTTAGTGCTTCGCGACATCACTCAGCGGCCCCGTACTCTCCTTGATTGAACTCAAGGGTTACCGGTACTCACAAATATGTCACACTAACATAGCTTACTGCTTCAACCATGTCGGTATACCCCGCACAGTTCCCTCACAGTTTTATTGCTATTTACCTAAAAAGGTGCCCCAAATCCGGGTGTAGGATTTATAACAAACCCAAACAAGGACCCAAAAAGTAAAGCAATCAAAGCAAGTATAAAAGGTGATCTAAACCCTAAGGTAACCCCACTAGTGAACTTTCTCCCCAGCAGAGTCGCCAGTTCTGTGATACAGTGGGAGAACTGACTTGAGTTTTTGTGTTCGTATTCGCACTTGTTCGGTTTAGCAAGAGTCACCACCGACTTTTTATTTTATCCTAAAGGAAAGGTTAAAAATCATAGGAAAAAACCTTTTGAGATGTTTCGTGGGTTCGGGGGGTAGATTATGAAAAGGGAAGGTATTAACACCCTTTTCATCCATGGTTATCCATGGGCTCTTAGTTACTTGTTTTAGATCACTTGCCTTTGATTTTCAATTGCTTGAAATGGTTGTGTGTGTGTGTGTGTGTTTGAAAATGTTTTGAAAAAGATGCCTTGTCTAGGCAACCGTTGTAACAATTCTTTACTCGAATGTTTTACAAAGGTGTGTGTCTTTTCGAAAAGATGTTTCAATGTTTTTGGAAATTGTTTTGAAAGTTGTGTTTGTGAAGTGGGTTTTGAAAAGTAGGCAAGTGTGTTTTGCAAATTTGATCAAGTAACTAAGAGTTGTCTACCCCTAAATTTACTCAAAGATTTTTCTCATGTTTTAACCCTTTTAACAGTGTTGTTCCACCATTGTATTTGGTGGACAATCTTGTGTTAGGATGTTAACGGGACAGGCGCGGGTCATCGTATGGACCATGAATGCAATGGTGCCAAGTGTCTTTGGCAATTTTGCTTTAAGGGACTATGATCATTTTGTTTAGGCAACTTTCGAAAGCGTCATCGAGGGACTATGATCATTTGATTTGTTTTGTTTTGCCAAAGAAACTCAACATGCAAGCATGGCCCATTTTGGAAGGCAACGAGTGGGATTACCCTAGGGGTGCAAGTGTGAATGGTGTATTGATTGTCATGCATTTGTCTTTTCGTTTAGGTCATCTAGCGGTTGATTTTATTTACATACAAACCCTAGGTCTAAACATGGTATAATTGAAAGCGATAAATTGCGAGAATTTAAAGTCTACGCTATTACAAATAAGTGTCCGGGAATGGGGGTACAAGTATTTACAAATGGGGGATGAGATTTATCGAAATAGTGGTGTCCAAATATATTTACAACCAAATCGAATCAATCGCAATGTAAAATGTATCAATGTACAAGAATAATGTATCAAAAGTATTTGTGTAAGTGTATATGATTATTTACAAGTGAGAAAGATGTTAACTTAATGCAAATTTAGGTATTTATTATCTTTTTTGATTTTTGTTGATTATGTACAAACAAAAGTTTTAATAAAAGAAAAGAAAATGCTTTAAGAGATTCTATTTTTTTATGTATTAATGTTAATGTATTTTAGTTAGTATTTTTATGTACAAAAGTTTTAACTAAAGAAAATAAAAGAAAATTGTTCGACTTTAAGAAAATTAATATTCATATCTTTTCTTTAAAATGTAATAAAATAAAAAAGAAACAATTAAGAAAATTTGTATGAAAATGTGTTATTTTTATTTATCAAAGAAAAATATTAATTTAGATTATATATAAAAATGGTAAAGTGATAATAATAAAAAAAGGGAATTAGTTTATAAAAAGGAAATAAAGGGATATTAATTCATGTTCAAAACAAAAACAAAAAATAGAGAATGGGCTTAAGGGGGGTCTGGGCCCAAACAAACAAATAAGCAGAAGGAGAAATGGGGGGGGGGGGTGCACGCCAGGAATTAGATGGGCTTTAGGGATTTGTGGGGCAAGGCCCAACGTGCGTTTCACAAATTGTAAGGCTTTCATGAGTTTTGTTTTACTTTCTGGATAAGGGTTACAGTGGACAAACGACGCTCATCTTCTTCTCCGTTCCTTCGTTCTTTCAAGCTTCTGACTTTTCTCTCCATCTATGGCCACCAAGCGCCATCATCCCTCTCTCCTTCCTCCACGGTCAAGCAAGGCGACATTACAAAAAGGTTTGACTTCTTAGTTGTGTACGTTTTACGATTTGCATGTTTTTGATCTTGACACGTTCTGATTATTTATGTTATCATTGCTTGTGTGAGGTATGAAAAGAAGGAGTAGAAATACTACCTTTGGAGGATTCGTTGCTTGGAGAGGAGGAGAGAGCTGGAGGTGCTTTAGGCGGCCAGGGGCGAGGGAGGACAATGCTGATGAGCTTTCTTGGAAATCCGGTACCTTTGTCTTTGCCTTTTTTAGGGTTTTGTGATGATGGTCTCTGAAAACCCTTAGCTTTATTTGTTTCTGAACACTTCTTTTCCTCGCTTCTGTATGATTGTATGCTTGCCCCTCTGATATGCTTGATACGCTGAGTTTCCTTGTATGTTTATAACACTATGATGAGGTTGCTCTGAGGGTGTGGTTGATTTGAACGTTTTGTGTATTTTGTTTCTGGTATAGGCTTGCTGGGTTTTACAGGCTACACAGGGCGTTGAGTTTGAATGCTTTAGTGTTTGATGTACTGGTTTGAATACTTGGGGCTTTGTTTGTAAGCTTGTATCAGTTTGTATGGCTTTTGGTGCTTGGCAAGGATTAAGGCTTGTATGGCTTGGCTTGAGGTGAAACTGAGTTTAATGCAGGTTTGTATGGCTCAGCAGGTTTGGTATGTTTGGATTTTGAGGTGGTTTGGTTGAAGTTTGTGGCTTGCTGTCTTGAAACAGGTTACAGGCTTATGTTTATGCAGGATGTTTAGGCTTCAGTTTGGTGGTTTTGAATCACAGGTTTGAAGGGTTGAACTAGTTTTGGAGGCAGGCTCCTGCTTGTGTTCTATATCAGTTTGTGTTCTTTTTTGTTATGTGTTTTTCTGCCTCTTCCTCTGTTTGTTCTGATATGTCTTGTTTATAACTTTGTCCTTAAGCCTCAAGCCTGCTGCAAGCCTTTCTCTCCTCTCTCTTTCTCTCTCCAGATTTTAAAAAGCATTTTTATTGCTTAAATTTGTCTTTTCTTAAAAAGTGACAGGCTGGAAAGTGATGACATTTTGAATATTTGCTTGCATTAGTTGTTTTCCTCTGCATAATTCCTGCTTTCCTGCACATTGTTGACAGCTTTTTGTACTTGTTGATAGCTTGATATCTTTCTATATCTCTTGGACAGCTTTGGACAGTTTCCTTTGACATTCAGTTTGCCTTTTGAACTTGGTTAGGCATTTTGGACTTTATAGTTTGTACATGCTGTTTGTTTTGAACTGTGCATCTTGTTGACAATTTGAATTTATGCAGTATGTTTGACAATTTGAATTTGTGCAATTGTAGCTTTGTGCATTTCAAATTCTTTTGCAAGCATATTTCTATCCCTCTTTGTGAACCAAGAATTTTCTTGTGATTTGCAGAGAGGGTGAACAACTGATTTAGGCCAGTTACTTTTAATGATGAATTTTAAAATATCTGTCTGCCTTTTAATTCATCTGCATTTGACTTTTTCCTTTTCTTTGTTTTTTGCAGATGAAAATCAATTGAGCAATGGGGAGCAGCAAATAGAAGATGAAGACTTAGGAACTTAGAACGCAATTTTATTTTACTTTTAATTATTGTAACATTATTAATGTAAACATCTGTAAATAAATTTACAGTGTACAAATAATAATTGTAACAAATAATTAAAGATGAATAAAATCCTCTTTTGTCAGATATTTCTTTTATCTCAGCTGTCTATTTAATTATTTAAGCTTTCTTGAATTAAAATAACTGGAAGTAAATCCAATTATTCTAACTTAGATAAAATAAATAATTAACAATCACTGTAGCCTTGCACTCAATAATAACCTGGCGTCCCAATTAAACATAAGCAATGTACAGTCAAATCCAACAAACATCCATATGCCTATCTCTTTACTGATTAAATCAAACACTGCAAGTTCTCAATTCAAATTCCTCAGCTCATATCCCAGAGTAAATTGAAAAGAACTGTAGAATTAATTCTTTCTGAGAAATGTGCGCACAAACCCTAGTTCTTGATTAAATGTCAAAGAAGCGCCTGCCTGATCAAAACCTGAGCCAACTCAACCAAACCCTACCAATCTGCTTGAACTGTTCCAGAGCCATGAAAACCCTAATTTTGTCTGACTGGTGAGAAAAGTCTATTTTGACCGATTCTTAGGCCAATCTGAAAAATCAGGAGAAAAGCCCGAAGCTGTAATTTCTTGTGGAAAAATAGGAGGGCAAATTTTGGGGTACAACACTAAGTTACTATTACAACCATATTGAAATGTACAATATAAGAAGGAAAAAGGACTTGTTTAGAAAATGTTTTTGTCTTAATGAAAAAAGAAATAAATTAATTAGTAAAAGAAAATATTTTTATGTCTTTTTATGTTAATAAAAAAGGAGTTAATATTAAAAATGATGAAAAAGAAAATAAATGAAAGATAGAAATAATGTGCTGCTGCAAGCAAAACAACAAGGATCAGGAGTTCTAAAGCTGGGCGAGTGACTCATAAAGGGTCGTCTGTGGAATCAGAAGTTCTGGATTGATAAACTCTGAGGTCCTGCAAGACAAGTTAGAGGGAAAACACAGAAGTTCTGGGTGGTATTCAGACAATGAGCCACAAGTCAGAAGTTCTGTATTACACTAAAATAGTGAGAAAACGTCAGCAGTTCAGTGTGTTATCAGCATGTAAAAATAAGAAACTCTGAGTGTTTGAAAACAGCGAATGGAAACATCAGAAGTTCAGTATATTTGACATGTAAGGAGAACTCAGAAGTTCTGTGCTGTGTTAAAACAATGAGTGAATCATTAGAAGTTCTGAATTGTGCTGATCCAGTGAGTGAACATCAGAAGTTCAGTGTGTGTTAACAGTGAGAAAAAAATTATAGAAGTTCTGTGTGTTAAAATAGTGAAGAGAACTCAAGTTCTGCGTGCTTAAATAGTGAGAAAATCCTAGAAGTTCTGTGTGTTAAAATGGTGAGTGAAAAAACAGAAGTTTTGTGTTACATTTTAACTTTTAATCAGCACACCAGCAATTCATTCAGTTCTTATTAAACAACAAATCAGAAGGATAATAGCACAACAACTTATAGAAGTTCTAATCCTAAATCTGAGTCTAGCGTTAATCAAGAAGTTCTAATCCACAGTTTTTCTATTCATGCAATGATATAAACAACATTAATACTATGGCATTTACATGTTTAATAATGTTCATAATGAAAAACAAGCAAAGTCAGAAAGACTTACCTTGAACCTGGAGCGTGCTTGGGGCTTTGAGTGGCTGCCTTTGGATGTTCTGGAATCAGCAAGAGTATCAGAAGAGAAAATGCCAAGTTCTTTGATTCAAAGGGAAGAACAAAGGTTTGGTTTTGTGTATGATAAATCTGGATTTTTATGAAGGTTTCACAACTTCCTTTTCTCTCTTTTGGCCAATCTCTCTCTCCAAAAGCCAGCCCCTTGAACGTGTGATGGAGCCAAGTATTTATAGGTGAATTTGTGGTCATTTTGGGGGAAAAATGGGATTTTAAAATCAATTTGGCATCCTGCTCCCTTGCTTTTTCATCACTGTTTTCGTATGCTAGTTTGGTGCAATTATGGGATGCAGGCGTAGGCTGAACTAGCTGTTGGTTATAGGTCTGCAGCAGGTTGTATAAACAAGGTTTTGGGATTTAGTCAAGTTCTGACCAAAGCATTGAATATAACCTTCATATGCTAAAGTGCTGCCTTGTTCTTGAAGCAAGCATGGTGGTTTTCAGCAGGAATTAAGGAAAAGCAAAAAGCAAAGCATGGGCCTAGTACCAAAGTTTTCTATCCCAAGACAGTAGAGGTACACGTGGTGAAAATCCTTTGGATAAAGACTCAGAAAGTGGTTGTGAGCATTAAATGATGATGAGACTTATCACAAACAGAAATCCTGCAACGTGAGATTCTACACCATGGCTTAGTTCTGGATCAGAAGTTCAGCTTCAGTATAGCATCCAACCTTTTATCTTTGTATCTTCTGGTTCCAGCATGTTCTGAAGGATCCCTCCGACTTTCCAGTAAGCTTCCAGCACGCTTTGTAACCTTCTTTAATTTACCCTTGCAAACTCTAGATTAGAAGTCCTACTTCAGTGTAGCATCCAATCTTCTGATCCTCTTATCTTCTGGCTCCAGTATGTTCTGAAGGAGCTTTCAGACTTTCTTAGAAAGCTTGCAGCACGCTTCTTAACCTTCTTTGAATTACCCTGGCAAACTCTGACTGAGCTTTTGTGAAAACTTGCCCGGAAGTTCTGACCAAACTCTGTCTCCAGAATTTGCTGAGCGTTATGGTGATAATCTGGTCAGAAGTTCTGAAAATGTCATATTTCTTAAACACTTAGAAAAATTTCTAAGTATTTAAAATTTGACTTTTCCAAAGTAAAATTTGACTTTTGAAATTCTTGATGAAACAAACTTCATATTCCAACATGTCTTGATGAAATATGATTTTTGAGATTTGATTTTGATCCAAAAGTCAAAGTTTGACTTTTCAGTGTGCAAATGACCATTTTGCCCTTGTGGATGACTTTCTTGAAAAAGATTGTAATCCAGGGCTTGGAAATAGATGGAAGCAAACTTGAGGATCCAGGGTGATTCTTTGAGAAATGAGAGGGCAAATATTTGGGTACAACAGCTGCCCCTGTTCAATCTTCTTACACCTGAAGAGTTAGATTGGTGAGTCCACCATTCGTGACTTGAAGGTGAAAGATGATTGATGATAACGAGAAATCGTATCGTATAATTACTATGTTTTTAGTCCGTTTTCATACTACATTAATCCATTTAACTCCCGATTGTTCCGAGTTTTTATGTCTTTTCACAGGTACAACATGTTTCAAGTCAATTTAGTGAAAAAGATCATAGGAAGAAAGTTAACATGAAAATCAGAAGAAAAGGAACAAATCTGCAACATTCTGCAGATTTTGATGCTGTGACGGTCGTCATGGGAGTGTGACGACCGTAACGCGCGTAGTTCATGAAGAGTGCTCATCACACATCATTGACGAACGTAACACGCTATTTAAGCGTCTTACGACCGTCACCTTAGCCTTACGACCGTCACACGCTTAAAACTAACGTTATGGAGAACGTGGAGACGTGGGCAACGTAATGGAAGGATTCTCCAACTCCTACAATTTCTCAACTTCACCAACGCCCAGTCCTGGTCTTTCTCCACTAAAGCAGTACAAGTCCACGTTCCTATTATTTCTTAACTTCCAATTTCTCTTCTATAAATAAGAAAGATTTCAATGAAGGAGGGACAGAGTTTTTTACAGAATTTCTTGCGGAAGCCCTGTCAAATTTATGAACCATCAGTTTGCATTTTTATGTTCTTGTTTTATTTCCCTTTTACCATTTAATAGCTATTTCCAACATTAGGAAATGGCTATTGTAGTTAGAATTTATTTTTAGCCTCAGAATTCGTTTCAAGTTCCGATTTCGAAGTTCCAATCTTGCCGACTTTTGGAAGAGGGAGCTTAAGGAATAATATTGTTTTTCAGGTTTTATTTAATCACATTTAATTTAATTTTAATACAATTTGTTTACGTTTATTTATTTATCATGAATGTTTTATTCTTTCCCGATTACATTTTCTGTATGTCTGTTTCGAGTACTATGACTAGCTAATTTTCTAGAGTCGGGATGTGATAATAGTAGCCAAATGGATTAAATTGTGCCTAAGCTAAAATCTAAATTAACTTAATTTCTGGTTGTGACTTTTTATAATTAAAATCAATCTTTTTGTTACAAGAGTAAGAAAAGTATAATAGGTTACGATCAAGACCACGAGAGTGTGAGGTTTTAACTGGATAGCTAAAGTTAGGCATTTGATTTAAATACAGCGAGAGCACTTTAAAACAAATTAGATTTTATTAAGTTTTCAAAGAGTATTTTCTAAACACTTATGGGCTAGTGAGAGCAGGCATACGACTTTAGGGGTATAATCCGAGATAAGACCACGAAAGTGTGAGTTGAGGGTTTTTAAACTGATAATTTCTACAGAACCATCTAAGTTAAACATCTTTATATGCTTAGGTTCGATTAAATCCACTTAGGTTCACTATATTACATGCCGACCATTTTATTATTATTATTACTCCCTTAGTTCAATTTAGTTTTCCTCTACTTTAATTTCCCCCAAAAATCCAATAATTCATTAGCCTTAGCTTTACAGAGTAACGATAGATTACGGTAGGTTGACATTGGTCTCTGTGGTTCGACAATCTTTTATATTACTTCGATATTTCCATGCACTTGCGGAATTTACCCATCAATTGAACACTAGAGTGCACAGAAAATTTACACTCGAAGATGTGTTAGTTGATTATGTAGGGAATGTGATTAAAGATTCCAATTGGAGAAATAATGGATAGTTGTTGGAGATGGGCTTAAAGATGCCATCCAGAAATGATTTCTGAACTGTATTTGAATGAGTGACAGAATTACATCTGAATCTGGATCGTATCTGGACTGTATTTGAAGGTTGGGTTGTTTGAGCTGGTCGAGTAGATAGTTGTCCTGTCTGGTTTCAGGTGTTAATCTCTGACCTGAGAAAGAAAGATAGTTTTCTTGGCTTGTTACAAGTGTTAATCTTCAATCTCTTCATGTATATAGTTTTCCTGGCTTGTTATAGGTATTAATCTATAATCAATCGTCCATAAATAGTTTTCCTGGCTTGTCACAGGTATTAATCTAGAACTTGAAAAGGTTGGTCAATGAGATAGTTGTCCTGTCTGGTTTCAGGTATTAATCTTTAACCTGAGAAAGAAAGATAGTTTTCCTGGCTTGTTACAGGTGTTAATCTTCAAGCTCTTCATGTAGATAGTTTTCCTGGCTTATTACAGGTATTAATCTATAATCAGTCGTCCACAGATAGTTTTCCTAGCTTGCTACAGGTATTAATATGGAACTTGAAAAGGTTGGTCGATGAGATAGTTGTCCTTCCTGGTTTTAGGTATTAATCTCTGACCTGAGAAAGAAAGATAGTTTTCCTGGCTTATTACAGGTGTTAATCTTCAATCTCTTCATGTAGATAGTTTTCCTGGCTTGTTACAGGTATTAATCTACAATCAGTCGTCCACAGATAGTTTTCCTGGCTTGTTACAGGTATTAATCTAGAACTTGAAAAGGTTGGTCAATGGGATAGTTGTCCTGTCTGGTTTCAGGTATTAATCTCTGACCTGAGAAAGAAAGATAGTTTTCCTGGCTTGTTACAGGTGTTAATCTTCAATCTCTTCATGTAGATAGTTTTCCTGGCTTGTTACAGGTATTAATCTACAATCAGTCATCCACATATAGTTTTCCTGGCTTGTTACAGGTATTAATCTGGAACTTAAAAAGGTTGGTTGATGAGATAGTTGTCCTGTCTGGTTTCAGGTATTAATCTCTGACCTGAGAAAGAAAGATAGTTTTCCTGGCTTGTTACAGGTGTTAATCTTCAATCTCTTCATGTAGATAGTTTTCCTGGCTTGTTACAGGTATTAATCTACAATCAGTCGTCCACAAATAGTTTTTCTGGCTTGCTATAGGTATTAATCTGGAACTTGAAAAGGTTGGTCGATGAGATAGTTGTCATGTCTGGTTTCAGGTATTAATATCTGACCTGAGAAAGAAAGATAGTTTTCCTGGCTTGTTACATGTGTTAATCTTTAATCTCTTCATGTAGATAGTTTTCCTGGCTTGTTACAGGTATTAATCTACAATTAGTCGTCCACAGATAGTTTTCCTGGCTTGCTACAGGTATTAATCTGGAACTTGAAAAGGTTGGTTGATGAGATAGTTGTCCTGTCTGGTTTCAGGTATTAATCTTTGACCTGAGAAAGAAAGATAGTTTTCCTGGCTTGTTACAGGTGTTAATATTCAATCTCTTCCTGTAGATAGTTTTCCTGGCTTGTTACAGGTATTAATCTACAATCAATCGTCCACAGATAGTTTTCCTGGCTTGCTACATGTATTAATATGGAACTTGAAAAGGTTGGTGGTAGCCATTTGTTGATTGACCTTTTCCTGAAAAAGGTAAAATATTAGTTGTATGCAATGTCATGATGTATGAAATGCATGATATTCTCAAAAATAAATGAGATTGTGTCGTATGCACTTATCATGTATACAAATAGGATGTATGAAATGTGACATGTTTATTGAAGTGTATCTTTTTCTGGAAAATAAATCCTTGACAAATGTTGGGGAGTTGTTAAATCCTGGACTACTATTGAAGACTAGGTGTGTCTTCAAACTTTTCTTGGAATATTTCCACCGGGGATTCCTGTTTTGTTGTTTGAGGAGAAACTCCGATGGGAGACGTTGAAAGCTCTGTATAGAGTGTTGATTCCTGCTTGGGGAAAAAGTTCAGGAGTCTTGGTTGTCCGTTGCTTTACTGGGGAGTCGAAGTTGAACTAACTGTCTGGTTGGGTCCATGCTTCACAGTAACTTGTTGGGGATTGTAGAGTAGTCTACTGGGGAAGAGGAGTTGTGGTCCTTTGATTTGTAGTATTCGGAGATGCCACCTCGAGCTGGGGATTCCCTCCGTTTGTTGGGGAAATAAACCCTGTTGCCGGTCTGCTAGAGAGGTGATGACTTCATTGGGGAATGTCCTTGAGGACTCTTGAGGTTGTCTCAGCTGGGGAATGACTTTCAGAGATTAAAATCTTGTTGGGGAATCATCCTATGAGAAGGACTTTGGGGAGACTTTTCATTGCCCCTAGCAGCAAATGTTTGTGGTATTACCAAAAATGTTTGATTGTACGTAACCTCTTGCTGAAATTGATGTTTAATGCCCCAAGTGACGGAGATGGAGACCTGCCCCTGGTTACTTTGCACTTCTTGAGAGGTTTCCTGGAATCTTGACTGGACTGCCCCAGGTGTGCTGGATAGTTACATGTCATGTCCCCCTGTTGATATGAGATTTGTCAATGGAAGTGTCATCCTTCTTGAATTGATTTTGTTCACTGAGAGAAATTCCGTTCACTGGATATTCATTGTATGAATTTCTCCGCTGTCAAACAAATAGCCATATGCAAACATTGATATTCAAGTAATGCAAAGTTTATGTTTGTCTTGAAGTTTTTTTTTTAAAATGCATTTTTAGCAAGTAAAGAAGTTTGTAATTCAACTCTGGATTTTGAGTAAAGCCTTACAGGAGTCAGGACACCTTTTGTAACATTATTCTTTTGAACTAACCCATGCTTCAGTTAGGACTTTTGAAGGGTTGTAACGTGGCTTGGTTCACGGTTTTAAGAAACAAAGGATAAAGGCTCAAAGTGTATTTGTACCCGCCCGTTCTTCGTGATGTTCTTCGGTCCTAAACTCAGCTGATTGTGCGTTTGAAACTCCAATTGAGTCTGGAATGACATTTTGGTGATGGTTCAGACAAGTTGAGTTTATCAGAAAGCAGTCATTTCTTGCAACATTTTTCATGTTGTTGAGGATTTATAGTGACCTCTTTTTTTTTATTTGTTATCCCTAATTTTTGCATGACTGTTCTTGTTTTGAGATTACAGTCAGCAGGATGCCCTAGTTTTCTTAAGTCTTCTTTGTAGGTTTTGACTTAGTGGGCTTTTATTTTAAGAGATAATGACTGTCTATTTAGTAGGGAACCATCACTGTCTTTTGATCCCAGAGGAATTTTTTTGATGTCTTTCGTTGTATTACGAGATGAGAGTTTGCCGCTTAACGCGCGTTTGAATTAACTGAGAGACTACCCTGCCCCAGGTTTTGATTAAAGGTTTCAATTTGTGTTAAAACAGAAAACTTCTACTTCTTTGGCTCGAAGGGGTTGACTAGGGATTATCTTCCTTATAACTCCAGTGTTTAGGATTTGAAAAAACTCCTGCACATCATCAGCTAGGTCTGTTCAAAAGCATATTGTATGAGATTATGACATTGTTTTCGTCATCCTCCCTCTAAAGGCTTGTAACTTTTAGCAAGAGTTGAATGTCATAAAGAGAGTTAAAAGCATAGTTTAAATGTAATGAAAAAGAATGGATTGATTCAAGATAAGCATATGCAATGCATTAATGAAACAAAGTTTGACATTAATAGATAATTGCTTGAACAACAAAAGAAATTACAATTGAAAATTCAAAATGAACAAGACGCTCTCAATGATTTGGCGTAGGATCAGTGATCCCGTTTGGAGTCTCCGGAGGGTCAAACTCGATCTCCTTGGTATCAATCAAGTCTTGAATCTTGTTTTTCAAAGTCCAACAACCCTTGGTGTCATGTCAAGGATTTCCCATGATCATGCCCCTGGTGAGGAGCACGTTGACCTCTTCTTGTCCCTAGGATAGGTTCAAGAACATTTCTCGGAGTTAAGCGTTTTGAGCCTGGATGTCCTTGATAGTCTGCTCTAGATCTATCTCTACCGAAATAAACAGTAGGAAGATAAGGAGACCTGTGTGGGAGAAACCTGTCATGATATGATGCATGATATGTGGATGCATGTTTTCAAGGATCTCGCGGGATTAGTAGTCACTTACATTTTGGGATTGGAGAACTTTGTATCAGTGGATGTCCTTCCACGAGAATTAAGCTCACCATGTCAAGTGGGTCATAGCCCTTGACTCCGGTTTGTTGTACTTGATCTTTGACGGCGTTTGGTTAGAGGAAAATAAATCCCATTTCCCCCTTGATAGACGTCTGGTTCAACGTGACCCTGCATCATAGGCCCTCGAGATCCTTGAAACGGCTATTGAAAATGCTATGATATGATGTTATGATGTTATGTACAAATATGCGAGGTAAGCAAGTTTATATACATATAATCATATTCAAACAAAGCAAACAAATCCTTAGTTTTAGGCTTGCATGGAGTTTGTAGGTAAGTACCCTCTTTCGAGGGCAATGATTGGTATAACTAAGCTTCAAAGAGGGATTTATGTCCTTGAATCCTCCACCCAACATCGTGCTTTTCATTCTTTTGCTCAAAATCCTTGTAATCTTTGGCATATGAGATTAGGCCATGTTTCTGATTTAGGATTACAACACATTTCAAAAGTTTTTCCTTTTGTATCTTCAAGATGTAACAATGATATACCCTGTGATTCCTGCCATTTTGGCAAACAAAAGAGGCTGCCATATCCTCATAGTTATAGCAAAACTAATGCTCCTTTTGAAATTCTGCATGCTGATGTTTAGGGCCCTTTTTCCACTATATTTGTATTAGGTCACTAGTACTTTTTGACTCTTGTTGATGATTATTCTAGATACACCTGGACAATTTTTCTCAAAAGTAAAAATCAATAAAATGAGTAAGTTATGATGCAGCATAGTAACTGATTTCTGTTACATTTTCCAACTGCTTCTTGCATTCTTCTTCCTTCTTCCAGCATCTCACCAAGGTGAGCTTATCACCTTTGAGTTGAGAGTGGGTGAAATGGTCTGGGGAAGTCCAACTTCAATGCTCTGTTTTAGGCCTTGGTGACAAAGTTGACTGTGGTGATTCCAACGGGACAAAGTCATACGCTTTCAATCCTTAACTTTTGCCTGGACCGCCCTTTCGGGTTTTTAGCCCACCAGGATACCCATTTTTGCCCAAGTTACCCTTTCAGGTTTTCAACTTGCCGGGTGTACAATCTTTTGCATATATCCCTAACTTTTGCCCAAACCTTTTGGTTTGTCGGGATGCCCTTATTTTTCCTAGGTGTTTCAATCTAGCAGGTCTCTTATGTGTAGTATTTTTTAACTAGGTCCGTGTTTATAGGATGTGGGAAGTCTTCACCATCCATAGTAGTCAGCATCATGGCACCGCCAGAGAAAACTCTCTTGACAACAAATGACCCTTCGTAGGTGGGAGTCCATTTGCCTTTGGGGTCGCCTTGTGGTAGAATGATGCGTTTTATCACCAAGTCACCAGCTTGATATACTCGAGGCTAGATCTTTTTGTTGAAAGCCTTGATCATCCGTTTTTGGTACGTCTGACCATGAAAAACAGCAGCCAGTCGCTTTTCTTCAATCAATTTCAGCTGATCCAATCTGGTCTAAATCCACTCGTCTTTGCCTAGTCCTGCTTCATTCATAATCCTTAAAGAGGGAATCTGAACTTCCACTGGAAAAACAGCTTCCATGCCATAGACTAAGGAAAAGGGAGTTGCCCCAGTTGATGTCCTAGTTGAAGTATGGTATCCATGTAAAGAAAACGGTAACATCTCATTCTAATCCTTATAGGTTACTACCATCTTTTGCATAATCTTCTTAATGTTTTTGTTGGTCGCTTCGACTGTGCCATTTATTTTAGGTCTATATGGAGAAGAATTGTGATGCTTGATCTTGAACTGAGTGCAAAGTTCAGTAATCATAGCATTGTTAAGGTTAGTTCCATTGTCGATGATGATCCTTTCGGAGATACCATAGCGGCATATGAGATTATGTTTGATGAATATGACTACCACACACTTGGTGACTGAGGCAAACGAGGCGGCTTCGACCCATATGGTGAAATAATCGATAGCGACAAGAATGAAGCGATGCCCATTGGAAGCGGTTGGCTTGATTTCTCCAATCATGTAAATGCCCCACATTGCAAATGGCCACAGAGCAGTCATGACGTTCAGAGGGATATGAGGCACATCGATCTTGTCAGCATAGATTTGGCATTTGTGACAAGTTCTAGAGTGTTGATGGAAATCAGTCTCCATTGTTGACCAATAGTAGCCAGCCCTCAAGATCTTCTTGGCCATTGTATGTCCACTTGAGTGAGTAACAAAGAGACCATCTTGCATGTCTTCCATAATTTCCTCTGCCTCCTTCTTGTCCACACATCGGAGTAGAGTTGAATCATGGTTGCGTTTGTACAATATTTCGTTACTTAAGAAGAATTTAGCTGAAAATATTTGTAAGAACTTTCTGTCATTGATGGATGCTCCCTCGGGATACTCTTGTGCTTCAAGGTATCTCATCACCTCATGGTACCATGGCTTTTCCGCATTAGTGTCAAGCTCACAGCAGTGTGCAGGTTCGTCGAATTTTTCAATTGTAATCATAGGGGCTTCATTGTTCCATCTGACCTTGAACATTGAAGACATGGTTACCAAAGCGTCAGCCAACTGATTTTCTTCCCTATGGAAGTGCTCAAAGGTGATCTCTTCGAAGTGAGGAATCAAGGATAGCACAAGTTCCTTGTAAGGGATGAGATTAGGGTGCTTAGTGTCCCAATCTCCTTTTACTTGGCTAATCACTAGAGCAGAATCCCCAAACACATTCAAACGCTTGATCCTTAAATCAATGGCAGCTTTGAGACCCAAAATGCACGCTTCTTATTCAGCCATGTTGTTCGTGCAATCGAAGCATAGTCTGGCCATGAAAGGAGTGTGGCAACCTTTGGGAGAGATCATTACAACACCAATTCTGTTACCCAAAGCGTTGGAAACCCTATTGAAGACCATAGTCCATCGGGATCCTTGTTTAGGTTCGTCATACGGTCCAGGTTTCGCACAGTCGGTCACCAACATGATGTTCTCATCAGGGAAGTTGAAGTTCATAGACTGATAATCATCCACCGTTTGATGGGACAAATGATCAGCTAGTACGTTTCCTTTGATGGCTTTCTGCGTTGTGTATTAAACGTCGTACTCAGTCAAGATCATTTTCCACCTTGCTATCCGTCCAGAAAGGGTAGGTTTCTCGAAGATGTACTTGATTGGGTCCATCTTAGCAATCAACAAAGTGGTATGAGTCAACATATACTATCTTAGTCGGAGAGCAGCCCATGCCAGAGCATAGTAAGTTTTCTCGAGCAGTGAATATTTGGTTTCACAATCGGTAAAAAATTTTCTCAAGTAATAAATAGCATGCTCTTTTCAGCCTGACTCATCATGTTGGCCCAAAACACACCCCATAGAGTTCTCTAGTACTGTCAAGTTCATTATCAAGGGTCTTCCTTCAGCTGGAGGCATGAGAATAGGAGGCTCTTGTAGATATTCTTTGATTTTGTCAAAGGCAACTTAGCATTCATCGTTCCATCTGACTACCTGGTCTTTCTTCAAGAGTTTGAAGATTGGCTCACAAATAGCAATCAAGTGAGATATGAAACGCCCCCTTGGGTAATACATTCAGAGAAGAACTAGTGTCGACTAAAACATGTGCTAGGGTGGTCCCCTTGCACTTAACTGAAACATGTATAAATTTATTGTGGTTCTTTCCTAACTGTATTAGGTCAGCATCTGAAAATCCCAAGCCATTATCAACCGTCATACTTGCCACACAATTCTCAAATTGGTTCTTTGTGGTCTCATGGGGACATGAGCCTTTTCAAGAATTTGATTAATGTCCGAGCATAGGCATCGGAACAGAGTAGCAATGACTGCATAGAAATCTTAGAAGGGGTTTTCCCCAACTGTTCCACAATCTTGAAGTCTTTCCTTTTTATTATCTTCAAGATCTCGTCCATCTCACGAGCGGAGGGTTCTCCATCAACAACGTCCTTGGCCCGTATTTCTATCACGACTGGCTCAACAACTTTCTCCTTCCCTCTTGTATCAGTACTTGGCTTGGCAGCAATAATGCGGATGGGCGCCTTTGTAACAACTGGTGGTGAGATATTGGGTGAAAATATTATCCCAGTTCTGGTTACTTTGCTTGAGCCAGTTATGTTACCAACATCATTAGCTTTGTCCTCTTCGATCCAAGCGTCTTGTTTTATGCCGTGATAAAACACCTCAGCACCATAGTTCCATGGCACTGCCTTGTTTGAGGAATATGGAATTGGTCCGAGATTGGTAATTATTAAGGGAGCAACAATGGGTTCATTTGAAATCCTAGTAGGACCTTTGTCGGAGATCCTAAGAGGCTTGTTTGAGATGGTGATAATGGAGAGATCTTCACATTTGTTAGTCAAAATTTTGGCAAGTGGGGTCTTCTCAAATAGAATTTCATGGCTATCCATCAGGCATTAAATGCCTTTCTTCATCCCTTTGCATCCATTAAGTTGTCTTGTATAGCACACACAGTCCTTTACACAGCCAGAGAAGATCCCATCTTTCAATAGATTCTTTTTGATGATATTCAGTGGAGTAGTCATTTCTTGAACAGAGGCAACAAAAATTGTATCTTCAATAGCATTAACACCCTTTTCATGCTTCGGCATTAGTGCGGTGATTACATTTGGAGTCGAAGGAGGATCCAATTCAATAGTCTTTTTATCGATCAAATCCTGAATTTTGTTCTTCAAGGCCAAGCACTGGTCAGTCTTATGCCCGGGGTTGCTTGAGTCGTAAGCACATTTAGCATTCAGATTATACTTTGGTGAAGAGGTATTAGGGTTGGCAGGAGGTTCACGCAATGTCACCAAATTATCCTTGAGCAAATGTTGTAAGGCTTGAGATAATGACATGCCTAACCTCGTAAATTGTCTTCTTAGAGTTTCAAAACATTGATGATTTGAAGATGGTCTTTGAGTAGGAGTCGGATTGGAGATTTAGACAACATTTACAGATGGATGATCATTCTTTTTGGTACGGGCCCTTTCCCCGTACACAACATTGATTTCCTTCTTTGCAGCAAAAGGTTTCTTGACAGGATTGGAAGTGGAGGCATACACCACATAGATCTTCCCACTTTTGATGCCACTTTCAACCCTTTCATTGGTTAAGATTAATTCGGTGAAACCAGAAGAAGAGCAGCCAACCAACAGATTAAAGAAAGGACCAGACAAAGTGCTCATGAACATGTCAATGTGCTCCCTATCAGTCAAGTGCGGTTAAAACCTACTAGCAAGGTCTCTCCACTTTTGTGCATATTCTTTAAATCCTTCGTTCTTTCCTATAGTCATATCTTGCAATTGAACCCTTGTTGGCGCCAAGTCGGCGTTATACTAATACTGATGGTAGAATACGATAGATAAATCCTCCCAAGTATTGATACGGGTACCATCTAATTGATAAAACCATTCAAGTTGCATTTAGGCCAAGCTCTCTTGGAAAAAGTGAACCCAGAGCTTCTTATCAGTAGTGTGCGATTGTATCTTGCGCACATAAGATTTCAGATGAAGTTTTGGACAAGAAAATCCATCGTACTTTACAAAGACCGGTATTTTGAATTTGTGGGAAGTGACAACCCCAGAGATCAAACCGAAATCATCAAAATCTAAACCGGGGACGACTTGGATTTCAACAGCTTTCAATCTGTCTTCTAACTGCTTATACTTGATATCGGCGGGTGGATACTGCTCGTCAAAGTAATAATCATCAAATGCTTAATTATTAACACAATCATCCTGGGTACTCTTAACCTCACCAATCCGATTCTCGTCTTCTTCAGATGAATCTTCCCCTACCGGGATCTGACGGACTGTCTCCTTGAACCTTCTACCCATGTTGAGCAGAGCTTTCTTCTTGGGCTTCTTCTTAACTGCCAGCAATGCCATCATGTCTTGCTTCCCCTTGGCTAGGGCTAGTGGAGTCTCTTGGAATTGATAATTTTGTGCCTGAAGATCCTTCACAGTTTTCTCTAGATCCATCTTGCTGAAATAAACAGCAGAAAGATAAGGAAACTTGTTATGTGAAAAACATGTCATGTTATGATGCATGGAAAATGTATATGCAAATGATTTCAAGGATTTATTGAAATTTAAATTTGTATAGACAAAAGAGTGAACAAACGTCAAATTTCATTAATTAGTTTGAAAAGATTACAACATGCCTCTTGGGCTTACAAAATAACTCTCTAAGATAAAAATACTGAACGCATCCTCTTCAGCGCAAGGTAGGCATTCACACTTTGCTCTTTTTGTAGCTGCTTCATATGCTCCAAGACCTTCTTCTCACTAGCATAGAATTGAGCTTCGAAAGTATCTCGTTATTCCTTCAGCTGAATCCAACCCTTTTGCAAGTCTTCAAGAGAAGTAGGCATGTCTGGATGGAGGACATTGCATGGGACGTCTCCTTCATCCGCAAGTTCCATGATAACTGGTAAGATGGAGGGATAAGGCATCACAAGTTTCTGAGCACGAGCTCGTACCCACTTAAGGTAAGGCTCAAGGGGGATGGAATTCTTCTGTCCTAGCGTCTTACTATCCACCTTTCTCACCATCCTCCAAGCTCGGATAAACCTTTTACGGTATCTTTGATCGTCGTTCTCGTAGTCGAATACCACTCCTTGGATAAGCATCTCATGTGGACCATCCCTTTGGGTGTAACCAAACTATCGTAAGGCTAAGAAGGGGTTGTAAGTGAACCTCCTCTAATGCTAAGAAAAGGGACATTAGTGAATTCTACACAACGGTCGATGATAGTAACATTCTCCAAGGATCGGGAACACCAATGAACATCTAAATGTCTGAGCGTCATCAACCTATGGGACCACCTCTAACCTTGCTCATTCTTCAACATAGATCAGGGAAGATGCGAAATAAACCATCTTGCCAAGAGAGGAGTGCAACACGTGAGGATTCCTCTCTTCCTCATAGTGCGAGAGTGAAAGGAATGTAGGATATCTCCCAACAAAGTAGGCACTAGATTGCGAGATATGAAGATTTTGACAGTCTTTACATCTATGAGTTGGTCAGGATTTGGAAACAAAACCATCTCATAGATGAGAAGGGTCACAATTTCTTCAAAATCTTGTAAGTCCATGGAGTTCCAACAATCTTGAACTTTCTCGAACAAGAACTTGGCTAAGAAACCTTTGACACCACTCCTTGTTTCCCAATTAGTTGTGACATCAGATTGTTGCAAGTGTGGTGCTTGGTCAATCTCTTCAGGTTTTGGATCTCTTTCGGTACCGTTGAAGGGTAGTTGATTGAGAATGGGAATCCTTAAGAGTTGAGAGAATTCTTCTAGAGTAGGCACAAGTTTATAATCGGGAAAAGTGAAGCATTGGTGTAGAGGATCAAAGAATTAGAAAAGCACCTTCATCATATCTTCATCAGTGTTAGAGGTAACCAAGTTTAGGAGGCGACCATGTCTTTCGGTGAATGAAGAATTTTCAGGGACCCTTGATTCTAACTCTTTGAGTTAAGGAGGAATCCTTACGAGATTGACTTGGATAGTGTTCATGCGAATAGAAGCCATGTCCTACAAAATAGAACAAAGATAAATCCCAAAAATCCTTGAAATGGTTAGTGAGAATGAGTATGATGTTATGATGTTTATGATGTTATGTACAAGTAAATACATATAAACTAGGAAAACAAGTCCTTAGGTTTAGTCTTTCATAGAGTCTCATAGGTAAGTACCCTCTTGAAGTTTAGTTGGTTCAAACCTGTCCTAGAAATAGTAACCGGGTTCTAAAGGATCCCAATATCACTGGTCTGTCTTCTCGGGAATTGTTTTAGCACAAGCCTCTTTAACGGCGACCGAAATATCCCAAAAAGCCAAACCTCGATGAGTGTAGTATCGAGTATCTACCAACTTCGGACTGCACCAAAGTCGTTCATCTCACTACGTCCTAATGGCCAACTTGGTCAAGTAAAGGTTCTAAAAGTCAATTAGTGCTTCATGACATCACTCAGCGGCCCCATATTCTCCTTGAATTTACTCAAGGGCTACCGGTACCCATAAATATGTCACACTAACGTAGCTATTGCTTAGACCATGTCGGTATTGTTGTACCCCAATTTTCCCCCCTAAGATCCCTTCATCATACCATGTTGATTCAATCACCACAAGAACACATTAGGGCTTTTGGTTCTCCTCCCTATCTTTAGATTTTCTCTTTGGGGGAATCACCAAGCACCTTAACTTGTTTTTTCTTTTGTGATCATGAATATATTGTCTTTATTTTTTCCCTTTAATTAATAAAATTCAATTTTGGTTTGTCTTACTTGTTAGTAATGTAGGTCAAGGCAATTTGGCTTGGTAGGTTGACCCATGGGTTCATGAGTTTATTTCCATGCCCTAGGCAATAAGGCTGGAGAAGTTCAAACCTCACCATTGAAGTTGTTTTGGAAGAAATGAAATGGCAAGGTTATTTTGGTTCACCATATTTCAATATTATCAAGTTTGGTTCAAAAGTACGAGGGGTTAATTGGAGAAGTTGTCATGCTTGGAAAAGGCTTTGTTCCCATTGGTCACAAGTGCATATTTCTCTCAATTATCAAGATATGGAATTGGTTTTGGTGGATATGAGTTCTCATTTTCATCCTCAACAACTTCTATTTACAAAGCATATGTATTGGTACAAGAAGTTTGTTCAAAATTGACAAAGTTCTTCAAGGCATTTTCTTGATCTAGGAGCTAGGGTTTTGAACTTTAAAGAAGCATATCTTGCTCATCTTTTGGTATTTTTAAGTGATTCCAAAGACATCCTTATCTTAAAATGGTTATCAACAAATCACTTCAAAAGTTTCAAGCAGTTTTCATCTGGAAGAAGCTTGATGATGAAGAAAGATTACAAGTCCTCCAGATGAACCCCCAATTTCTCATGCGTGACTTCAAATGATCATAACTTTGTCAATTTTTATCACCTTGAGCCCAATATTTTTCCATAATGATCTTGAAGATGTGAAATTTATGCCTTCTTTTATGTGCAAAGTAAGAAAATGGATGGAAGATGCCCTAAGGATACAAAAGATTATAGGTCATTTCATGATTTTTTGCCAACTTCAACAAATCATAACTCTCTCAATTTTTTGAGATTTTGAATGGTTCAAGTTTAAAAATGTCATTCATAGGGTCTATTTCGTGCCATATTTTTTGGTCAAGAGCAAATTCCAAGTGGAAAGCCATGTTTGGATGCAAAACATTATAGGTCACTTTTGAAGAAAAATTTGAAATATTTCTAAGTATGGAAAGTCAAACATTTTTCTCCAACTTTGACTCAATGCAACTTCTTGCTCAAACATCCATTTGATCTCATTCCTTGCACATTGAAAAGCTTGTAACTTCGTCTTTCAAATGCTTCAAGAATTACATCATAAGGTGCCCTACATTGATGGCACCATGGTTATGAAAGTGGCATCATGAAATGGAAATTCCAAGTTTAGTCAGATTTGAAAATTAGTTTAAATCCAATTACAAGCCTGTTTAAAGATCAATTTCGTGTCTAATCATGTTTAGGAACTTGCCATAACAAGAAACGAACCTTAAACCATCCAATTTGCTGCATTTTGAGCTATGTGAAGTCACACTTTTCACATTTAGTAGGTCCAGACGATTTCACTCATTTTGCCTCCAATTCACACGCTTGAGCCTTGCATCATAATCATCTATAAATAAGGATCATCCCTCACTCTTTTTTTCAAGCTTTTGATAGCCGATTGACTCCTGTTCAGATCCCAAACGAACTTTGAATTTGAAATTCTGATTTCTTACATTCTCACCTTAAAACACCAAAAGCTCCATTCAATTAGCTTCATTGAACTTCTCTGAAGCTAACTGTGATCGGTGGAAAATAGAACTGACTGTTTTTTAGCTGGTTTCGCGAAATGTCGCGGTAAGCAAGAGTCGCCACCGTCTTTTATGTTCTCCAACATGGAAAGGACAAAAGCACAGCAAAATTCCTTATTCGAGAATGTTTCTCGGTTCGGGAGGTAGATTTATAGAAAGGGAAGGTGTTAGCACCCTTTCTATCCATGGTTATCCATGGGCTCTTAGATACTTGCTCATTTGTGTTTTCAAAATGTTTGCTTTTCAAAATGTGAGTGGGCTTTGAAAAAGTTTCTTTGAAAGATTTCTGAATAACTCTTGTATCTGTCCTCAAGAGTGTTTGAAAATTTTGTTTTGAAAGCTTTTGAAAGTGTAAGGTGTGAAAAGTATTTTTGTTTGTTTTTGAAAAGAGAAAGTATCCGTGAGTCATCTACCTACCCTAAGGAATTAGTCTGTGTAAATGTCCTTAAGGTAGTGCCATCCCACCATTGAGAGGTAGGTAGCACCACCGTTGGAGGGGTTCGGGTCAATTCGATTTTAGGGACATTGTGGTCACCGAAGCAACAGTAGGATACCTTAGAAGCTACCCTTATGTCCTTGATCCTTTTTTTAATCTGAGGCAACCGTTTTGAGGCAACTGTTTCGAGGCAACTGTTTCGAGGCAACTGGATCATGGACATAAGGACCGCTAAGACGTCCTATACTTGACGACCACGTTTCGAGGGGCAAGGCAACAGTGTGATCAGCAGAGCAATAGTAGGACACCTTAGAAGCTACCCTTATGCCATGTTCATGGACATAAGGACTTACTAAGACGTCCTGACTCGACGACCACGTTTCGAGGGGCAAGGCAACAGTGAGGCGTACCCTAAGAGTGGTGTGTGAATTGTGTGTCATTTTCAGTTATTATTTGTCTTGTCATGCATTGGGTGAGCTACGCTTTGATTTTATTTGGGCATACATTCTTTCATGTGATTAACAGTTTAAGGGGTGCGGAAATTAAAATGCGGAAAAATAAAGGTCCTACGCTATTACAAGGCGCGAGTCTACATCGCCAAATTAAACAAAGACCCGATTTTAAATAAAAGTGCGGAAAGTAAATGTCCTAATTATTATTACAAGGCTTTGGGGCAAGTACATAAATTTCACAAAGAAAAATAAAATAAACGCCCGAAGAGAAATTATATTCGAAGGTGCGAGGGCGTTGGACCCTTTAAAGGAATTAAATATTTGAAATTGAAAATTAATTAATGATTTTAATTACAAGAAAATATTTTTTGACCTTTTTTTATGTTTTTTATGAAATAAAATAAAAAAAGAATTAAAAATGTCAAAAGAAAAAGCCTAAGTCTAAATTTGTTTTTATTTATTGTGAAAAAAGGTTAAAATTAACTAATTAAACTAGTTAATTTGTTAGTATTTTATTTACAAAAATAATTACTAGAGTGAAATTAATAATAATAATAATAATTACATTTTTTTTGTTTTTTTCTGAATTTATGAAAATAATTATTTGTGAACTAACTAAATAATAATAATAATTAATAAAAGGAAAGAAAATAAGAAAAGAAATGCTAAACCAAGGAGGTGAAGGCCGGATTTTGGAGGTTTTACTCAAAATCATCCTTAGGCATCAAAAATTCCATCTAAGCCCATGGTTGTGATCGTCCATGTCTCCTGATCACGTCTATGCTTATGGTTTGTCCCAATTTCACCTGTAGACAAAATACCTAAAAAACAAAACCAACGAACCCTAGGCACGGGTATTGTTATACGAAGCCTAAAAATGAAATTGAATATAGCAGTTACATTGGAAATTAGGCATGGAGTATGAATATGATATTATTTTCCAGAAAAGTGCAAGAATGGAGAAACATGATTTCGTGTATAGGGGTGAGTTCGAGACAACTTACAGCGCTTGGTAGTGGACCTTAGGACGCGTTTGTGGTTGCTTTGGCTTCAGGGAGTGGCAAGGAAGAAAGCCACGTGCTTGCTTGGATCTGAAAATGTTTGCAACACCGCTTTAGATCTCTCACTTTTTTGGACAAATTTTGAACTTTTCCTCTGGCCGTTTGCGCACACTCTCCTTTTTTTCTAGGTTCTGAATGAGGCTTGCAAGGCTTGTATATATAGGCTTGGATGAGAATCAGTCACATTAAGGAGCTTTTAAGCCTTGCAATGAAGTTTTGATTTTCTCCATAATCACCATTGAAATAACTTGCCATATTTGCTCCAAATTTGAATTTTTTTGCTTGAAATAGGTCTTGAACGAATTTGGTATATGCATAATGGTGGTTCAAAGCTAATCAAAGCAAGATATGTCCCTTAATTAACCTTTTTGATTTTTATTTGATTTTAAAGGATTTAAAATGAATTAAATCCAATAAAATCTAACAAAAATGAAAAAATTAATTTTAAATATTGAAATAAAAATTGGGTCACGTGGGAAGCATGGCCAAGCTGATTCAAGTGGAAAAAGTGGGCCCCTTTTTGTCAAAAATGAAATTTCAAGGATAAATGATTTTGGCCATTTCACAAAAATTTCCCAACTTCTACAATGCATATCTTGCTCAATTTTGAAGTTATGAACATGTTCTTGGACATTTTGGAAAGCTCTTGAAGTCCTCTAACCAATGTCTTTGGTCCCATGTCATTTTGATTTACCAATCTCAAGTTATGGTCTTTGTCTTAAAGTCCCTTTTTGTTGACTTTTGAAAATGACCTATAATGTTGAAATTGATAACTTTTTGTAAGAGCATTTCTTGGACTTGGATTGTGAAGATGAGTTGTAGGAAATGTCTTCCCCTTCAAGATGAGGATTGGATGGAATTTTTCTGATGAACCATGAAAAAGTTATGCCTTGGTCAAGTTACAGTTGACTTTTCAGTTGTCCAAAAATAGAAACTTTTGACACCTTGATGATTTTTGAGCCATTCTTGTGAAATCATGGTCAAGACTTGACCAAATGATGATTGTGGCTTTAAAATAATATGTTGACCAAAAATTTTGACTTTTGACTTCCAAATGACCATTTTGCCCCTACAGTTGACTGTTGAGCAAATGGGACTTTTGACTGTGCAACTTTACCTTGTAAGCCTTGAAACTTGACATGTAGGTGCTAGACAATGTTTATGAGCATATGGGACTTGATTGAGCCCTTGAAAACCTCAACTTCCTTGCAAGAACCAAAACCCTAATTTGACTGGCTTAGGAGGATGGTTGACTGTGTAACCCTTGAGTAGACTTGAACCATTTGTGGATGATTCTTGTCAAAACTTTAAAGATTATGGGAGGGCAAATTTTGGGGTGCAACAGTTGCCCCTGTTCAATCTTCTTAGACCTGAGGATGTAGATTGGCTTGCATGCCTTTCGTGATCCAAGGGTGGAAGATGATTGAACACTAGAGTGCCCAGAAATTTGCACTCACATAGTTGAGTATCAGCGGTGCAATGGCGGGAATGGGCTTACAAATGCCATTTGGAGGGACGGTGGATAGGAGGATGGGCTTATAGATGCCATCTGGAAGTGTGACAGAACTTTGTCGGGAATGGGCTTATAGATGCCATTTGGAACTGTTGGTATGTGGATGGGCTTATAGATGCCATCTAGGTGTCGATCGCGTAAGAGATTCCTTAGCGAGAACTTGCGTACCTGAGAAAAAGAAAGATGATTACCTGACCTTTAAAAGGAGTTGGTCTTCAAACTCTTTATATAGACGCGCCCTGGCTGGATACAGGTATCGAATCTTTGAACTCTTCAGACGTGCTCTCAACGGGACGGTGAGAGAACCTTGGATGATTACTACCTCAACAGTAACGATGAGAGAATCTGGGGCGATTACTTCCTCAACAGTAACGATGAGAGAATCTGGGGAGATTACTACCTCAACAGTAACGATGAGAGAATCTGGGGCGATTACTACCTCAACAGTAACGATGAGAGAATCTGGGGCGATTACTACCTCAACAGTAACGATGAGAGAATCTGGGGCGATTACTACCTCAACAGTAACGATGAGAGAACCTTGGGCGATTACTACCTCAACAGTAACGATGAGAGAACCTTGGGCGATTACTACCTCAACAGTAACGATGAGAGAACCTTGGGCGATTACTACCTCAACAGTAACGATGAGAGAATCTGGGGCGATTACTACCTCAACAGTAACGATGAGAGAATCTGGGGCGATTACTACCTCAATAGTAACGATGAGAGAATCTGGGGCGATTACTACCTCAACAGTAACGATGAGAGAATCTGGGGCGATTACTACCTCAACAGTAACGATGAGAGAATCTGGGGCGATTACTACCTCAACAGTAACGATGAGAGAACCTTGGGCGATTACTACCTCAACAGTAACGATGAGAGAACCTTGGGCGATTACTACCTCAACAGTAACGATGAGAGAATCTGGGGCGATTACTACCTCAACAGTAACGATGAAAGAATCTGGGGCGATTACTACCTCAACAGTAACGATGAGAGAATCTGGGGTGATTACTACCTCAACAGTAACGATGAGAGAATCTGGGGCGATTACTACCTCAACAGTAACGATGAGAGAACCTTGGCCGATTACTACCTCAACAGTAACGATGAGAGAACCTTGGGCGATTACTACCTCAACAGTAACGATGAGAGAATCTGGGGCGATTACTACCTCAACAGTAACGATGAGAGAATCTGGGGCGATTACTACCTCAACAGTAACGATGAGAGAATCTGGGGCGATTACTACCTTAACAGTAACAATGAGAGAATCTGGGGCGATTACTACCTCAACAGTAACGATGAGAGAATCTGGGGCGATTACTACCTCAACAGTAACGATGAGAGAATCTGGGGCGATTACTACCTCAACAGTAACGATGAGAGAATCTGGGGCGATTACTACCTCAACAGTATCGATGAGAGAATCTGGGGCGATTACTACCTCAACAGTAATGATGAGAGAATCTGGGGCGATTACTACCTCAACAGTAACGATGAGAGAATCTGGGGCGATTACTACCTCAACAGTAACGATGAGAGAATCTTGGATGTCTTCTACTGAGTCTTTATCAGGAAAATCTTTAGGAATCGATTTAACTGGACCAGAGAAGGCCTTGGACTGGATCGGCATCAGAAAAATCTTTAGGAGTCGATTTAACTGAACCAGGCAAGGTCTTGGAATAACTTTGACTGGATAAGAATCAGAAAAATCTTAGAATCGATTTAACTAAACCAGACTAAAGTCTTGGAATATCTTCAACTAGAATAAGAATCAGGGAGATCTTAGGGTCGATCTGACTGAACCAGAGAAGGCCTTTGACTGGATCGACATCAAAAAAATATTTAGGAGTCGATTTAACCGAACCAGGCAAGGTCTTGAAATCTTCAACTGGAATAAGAATCAGGGAGATCTTAGGATCGATCTGACTGAACCAGAGAAGGTCTTTGACTAACTTTGACTGGATAAGAATCAGAGAAATCTTAGAATTGATTTAACTGAACCAGACTAAAGTCTTGGAATATAACTGAGAACTTAACTGGATCTTTCCTGAAAAGTAAAGGTTAGTCATATGCAATGCATGATATGGATCAAGCAATGGTGTTCTCAACATAAACGAGATTGTAAGATATGATGCGTTTATGCATGTATCATGATGTATGTGATGTTTTTGAAGGTATTTTCGTCTAGGAAAATATATCCTTGACGAATGCCGGGAAGTTAAATCCTGGGCTGATATAGAGCTTTTGTTTCCACTGGGGAGTGATGATTGCAAGAATACCGGTAGGAGAAGATAACTCCGTTAGGGAATAAACTTGGCGAATAGATTACTCTGCGGGGAGAAAATTACTCTAGCTACCTTGCTAGGGGACAATACTCTGTGGGGAGAGAGGTACTTTGCTGGGATGTTGATGGTAACTTCGCTGGGGATACCGTTGTTATGTTGGAAGTGTTAATAGACTCCGCTGGGGATAGGAAGACTTCGCCGAGGATGATCTTTCCATGGCTTTTGGCTGAGGATAACCCAGTTATATCCTGGTAGGGAAATAACCTTTGAATAAAGCCGGGAGACGCGTTCGTGCTCTGTAGGGGATAAGCTTCCAGAATCTACTGGGGATAAGCTTCCTGCTGGGGAGATGATTCAAACTTTCCTGGGGAAATCTTGATTGGACTCTCCTGGGGAAATTTTTGAGATATATTGGGGAAGTGGCTCCGCTGGATGTCTGGTATACCGCCGGGGAACAGTCTTAGATCAAGATTGTCGGGGATGCTTGTTAAGAATATTCGTATATTTCGCTGAGGAATGTTGAGATCTGCTGGAGGATACCCAACTTCCTTAAGGCTGATAGTATAACTCTGCTTGGGGAGAGTGCATTGACTTGCTGGCTCGCTCTCTGGGGAGTTAAGATATCTTGGTTGCACTCTTCAGCCGACCTTACCTTGGTACCTTGGTGGACGGAGTAACTAGGTCGCTTAGACAACTCATTACTGCCCCTGTTTCTGTGGGAGAAGGCACCTGTGGGGGTAATTGACAGATCTTCTGGTAGACAGGTGACGAGATGTCAGGACATAGTCGTACGCTTTGATCCCTAACTTTTTCCTGGACCGCCCTTTCGGGTTTTCAGTCCACCGGGATACCCATTTTTGCCCAAGCCGCCTTTGCAGGTTTTCGACTTGCCGGGTGTACAGATTTTTCCTTTTCATCCCTTATTTTTTCCCGAACCCTTTTGGTTCGCCGGGAAGCCCTTATTTTTGCCTAGGTGTGTCAACCTAGCGGGTCTTTGATTATGCGTAGTATTTTTCGACTATGTCCCCGCTCTCAGAATGTAGGGAGTTGCCCCTGTTAGAAGTGTAGTGTTGCCATACTACCAGAAGATGTCTGATCATGCAAGATTTGTTGCTGGGAGTTCATGTCCAATGCCCCAAGTGACTTAGGCGGAGATTTGCCCCAGGCTATTTGGCCTTTGAGAGATTCTCCGAATCTTGATTGGACTGCCCCAGATGATGTACCATGATCATGTCGTGCCCCTCGATTGGAAGTGCTTTTGTTCACTAGGTATTCATCGTGCGAATTTTCTCTGCTGTTCAAACAAAAAGTCATATGCAAACAAAGTTATGTTAAAAATGCAACGCTTATGTTTGTCTTGAAGATTTTGAAAATGCATTCTTTTTTCATAAAACAAGTGAATGTTTGTAAAACGTGATGTCAACTCCGTATTTACCGTAGGCCTTAAGTAGTCAGGATACCTTTCGTAACAGTATGCTTTCGAACTAACCCATGCTTCAGCTAGGACTTTTAAGGGTTGTAGTGTGGCCTGGTTCATGGTTTAAGAAACAAAGGATAAAGGCTCAAATTATTTGTACCCACCCACTCTTCGTGATGTTCTTCAAACCTAAGCTCAGTTGATCATGCGTTAGACCTTGTTTGAGTCTTTGTACTGACGTTCCAATGATGGTTCAGATATTGATGATTTATTCTGAATAGGCAGTCATTTTTTGTTTTTTGAGGGTTTGTGTGACCTCTTTTTTTTGATTTTATTATCCCTATTTTTTTTGCCTGAACTGTTTCTTTTGTGATTACAGTCAGCGGGATGCCCCAGTTTTGTAAGTCTCCTTCATAGGTTTTGACTTAATGGGTTTTTATTTTTTGAGATATAATGACTGCCTATCTGAATGATTGTTCGGAACCATCACTGTCTTTTGTTTTTGTTTTGTAAGGACTCCTTTGATACCATTCATTATGCGCCTGGATCAACTGAGAAACTACCCTGCCCCAGGTTATGATTAAGGGTTTAATTTTTGAAAAGAAAAAAACTCCTACTTCTTTGGCTCAAAGGGGTTGACGAGGGATTATCATCCTTATTACTCCAGTGTTTAGGGATTGAAACAATGCCTGTACCTCATCAGCGGGGTCTGTTCAAAAGCATATTGTAGATCATGGTATCGTTTTCGTCATCCTCCCTCAAGAGGCTTAGAATTATTAATTGAGAGTTGACATCAAAAATGAAAGCAGTTTGAATATAGCTGTGATCGGTGGATCTGGAACTGACTGTTTTAAAGCTGGTTCGCGAAATGTCGCGGAAGCAAGAGTCGCCACCGTCTTTTATTTTCTCCAAATGGAAAGGACAAAAGCACAGAAAAATTCCTTAAAGAGATTTCTCTCGGTTCCGGAGGTAGGTTATAGAAAGGGAAGGTGTTAGCACCCTTTCTATCCATGGTTATCCATGGGCTCTTAGATACTTGCTCATTTGTGTTTTCAAAAATTGTTTGTTTGCTTTTCAACTGTGGGTTTTAAAAAATTTCTTTGAAAATTCCAGTTCGACTCTTGTATCGGTCCTCAAGAGTGTTTGAAAAATTGCTTTCGAAAGCTTTTTGAAAAGGTGTCGGTGTGAAAAGTATTTTGATTTGTTTTGAAGTTAGAGCAAGTATCAAGAGTCGTCTACCTACCCTAAGGAATTCGTCTGTGTAAATGTCCTTTAAAGTAGTGCCATCCCACCATTGAGAGGTAGGTAGCACCACTATTGGAGTTGTTCGGGTCAATTCGAGGTTCGGGACATGGTGATCACCGGAGCAATGGGAAGACACCTTAGAAGCTACCCTCATGCCAGGTTCCCGGATCATGAGGACTTACTAAGACATCCTCTACTCGACGATCACCTTTCGAGGCAAGGCAACAGTGAAGCATACCCTAGGGGTGGTGTGTGATTTGTGTGTCATGTTCATTGATTTTTGTCTTGTCATGTCAAAGTGATCTATGCGTTTGTTTTTATTTTAGGCCATTCATTCTTGCATGCCATTATTAACAGTTAAGAAAATTGCGGAAACATAAAGTTCTAAACTATTACAAAGGCACGGGTCCACATCGCCAAATTAATCCAGGACCCGATTTGACAGAAAGTAAATAAAGTGCGAGAAATAAAATGTCCGAGTTTACAAGGCTTTGGGAGAGTTACATTAATATTTAAAAGAAGGAAATAAATAAAATGCGCAAAGAGAATAAAAAATCGCAAGCGAGGGCGTTGGACCCTTTTTAATGAAATTAAAGTATGATTATTAAATTAGTTAAATTAAAGAAAAGAAGAAATTATTTTTTTTGAGATTTTTGTATTTATGGTTTTTTATGTGAATTAAATGAAATTAAAATATTAATTAATTAACCCTAATTCTACAATTTTTATTTATTAAGAAAAACATGTTAAAGTTAAACCTAAAATTAATCTAATTATTTACATGGTGATTTAATTACAAAAAATAATATTCAATAATTAATTATGGTGAAAAAGAGAAAAAAAGAATAAAATTAATTAAAACCTAATTCTACAAATTTTAAGGGTATTAGAAAAAATATTAAGATTTAAACCTAAATTTACAAAGCTAAATTAATTAATGATATTTATTAAAAAATATTAACATAAAATATATTTTTTTGATCTTTTATGACTTTTCTGATTTTTTTGTTATTTTTATATTTTTATGAAAATAATTAATTTAAGGAATAAAAAGGAAATAATTGAAAAGAAAAGAAATACAATACCTTGGGGGGTTCTGTCCCCAATTGGAGGTATACTTTAGTATTGTTGGCCCAAGGTTTTAAGGCCTTATTTGACTTTTCTTGCCAGCGTACAGCTCCATTGACTAACGCCCAGGGTGTTCTTCCAACCAATGCCCTTGGATTGAGGTAATAGGCCATGTGGCACGCTGGATATTGTGGATGTATGATGCACCCTTGTAGTGAAACTGCACAGAAACGCGTTTAGAAAAATAATATGGAAAGGGATGGGGACCTGGGATTCGAACCCAGGTCCTAGAGATTACCAATGCCAAGCCTGACCAGTGGAGCTAGTGATGCGCGTTTGTACATAAAATAACACACAAATAATATAAGAGAAAATAAGGGTTAGTGGAATTTCCGCGCGCGAATTTCAAACCAACCAATCACAGCTTGCCACAGGGTCTTCTTCTTCGTTGAACCCTGAAATATAAAAAGGTTAGCGGGGGTTTTGAACCCCCCCAAAATATGCGGTTCTCCATAATAGCGAATAGGCCATAGTATTACATAAATTAGGCGCGAGGGTTGCTTTAGAATCGTCCAAGCATGCTGGTTTCAACCATGGTATTGTGATGTTCTAATTTTACCAAATGCATAAACGCCCAATTTCAAATTCAAAGAACCCTAACTGGCTTCAATGGTGAAATCTCCAATAGTGCACAAAAACTCAATTAAAGTATGCAGTTAGCTTTAGAATCCATCAATTAGTATGAATCCATAAAAGAAATGCAATGAAAATGCTTGAATATTAAAACACGATTATGCATAAAATTGAAAATAGTTTGAATTCCCTATACCAATTCTGGGCGTGTAAGGGTTGGAAAACTATTCAGTTAGCTTCAGTAGCACTTTTGCAAGCTATTGAGATTAATCTTGGCCTCTGAATCGTGCTGTAACCTAGTTTTCAGTATTTGAAATTTTAGGCAAAAACTCAAACTTTGTTGTGCTTTTCTGGCGCATCTGGGAGGTCATTGGCATTAGGGTTGGCTTCATGCTTATGTATGGAATGATTAGGGTAAAAAAATTTGAGCCAAAGGATCCATGAATTGATGAGAAGATATTTGATTTCCATGCCATAATTTTCCAATCTTTTTCATGCTATTTTGGTTCAAATCATGTCCAATTACCAAGATTTTTTCCAAATCTGATCATGCACGAAATATTGAAGCTATCCCATGCATAAAAAGATTTGATTGACTTGCTTTAGTATTTTTCACATATTTATTTGAATTAAATGAATTATTAATAATTAAAAATCCAAATAAATAAATAAAAATGATAAAAAAACTTCCCTTTGGGCCAAATGGTCGTGCACATGTCTTGGATAATGATTCTTGGAAGAAAAAGAGGCCCATTAGCATTTTTAAGACATTTGAATCAATGTTGACTTTTCAAAATATCCAAAAATTTCCCAACTTCCACAAGGCATAACTTGCTCAATTTTTAAGCTTTGCTCACGTTCTTGGACATTTTGGAAAGGTCTTTGAGTCCTCTAACCAATGTCTTTGGTCCCATGTCATTTTCATTTACCAATCTCAAGTTATGGCCTTTGACTTAAAGTCCCTTTTTGTTGACTTTTGAAAATGACCTATAATGTTGAAATTGATAACTTTTTGTGAGAGCATTTCTTGGACTTGAAGTGTGAAGAGGAGTTGTAGGAAATGTAATTCTCTTCAAAATGAGCTTTGGATGGAATTTTTCTGATAATCCATGTGGAAGTTATGCCTTGGTCAAGTTACAGTTGACTTTTTCAACTGTCCAAATATGGAAACTTTTGCATCTTGAGACTTTTTGAGCCAAGCTTTGAGAATCATGATCAAGCATTGATCAAATGATGTTTGTGGCTTCAAAATGAGATGTTGACCAAAAATTTGAACTTTTGACTGTCAAATGACCATTTTGCCCCTACAGTTGACTGTAGTGCAATTAGGGTTTTTGACTGTGCAATTTTGTGCTGTAAGTCTTGAAACTTGGCATGAGGATGCTTGACCATGTTTATAGGCATGTGGGACTTGATTGGACCCTTGTAAACTTCATTTACTTGGCCAGAACCAAAACCCTAATTTTTGACTGTTAGGAGGCCCTTGAACTGTGCAACCCTTGGGGAGATTTGAAGCATGCTTTTTGCCAATCTTGAGGAATATGGGAGGGCAAATTTTGGGGTACAACAGTTGCCCCTGTTCAATCTTCTTAGACCTGAGGATGCAGATTGGCTGACGTGCCTTTCGTAATCCGAAGGTGGAAGATGATTGAACACTAGAGTGCCCAGAAATTTGCGCTCACATAGTAGTGTGATGTAGGAATGGGCTTATAGATGCCATTTGGAGATTGATGGATAGGATGATGGGCTTATAGATTCCATGCTAAGGGATGATGGAAGGTGGATGGGCTTATAGATGCCATCTGGATGTCGATCGCGTAAGAGATTCCTTAGCGAGAACTTGCGTACCTGCAAAGGAAAAGGATTACCTGACCCGTTACAGGAGCTGGTCTTCAAATTCTTTGTATGATGTGTCCTGACTGGTTACAGGAGCTAGATCTGGAGCTTCAAACGGTGATGAATGAACCAGGGATGGTTACTACCTCAACGGGACAGTGAGAGAACCTTGGACGATTTCAACCTCAACAGTAACGCTGAGAGAGTCTGGGGACGATTACTACCTCAACAGTAACGCTGAGATAATCTTGGACGACTTCAACCTCAACAGTAACGCTGAGAGAATCTGGGGACGATTACTACCTCCGCAGTAACGGGGAGAGAACCATAGGCGACTTCAACCTCAACAGTAATCATTGAGAGAATCTTGGATGACTTCAACCTCAACAGTAATCATTGAGAGAATCTTGGGCGACTTCAACCTCAACAGTAATCATTGAGAGAATCTTGGGCGACTTCAACCTCAACAGTAATCATTGAGAGAATCTTGGGTGACTTCAACCTCAACAGTAATCATTGAGAGAATCTTGGGCGACTTCAACCTCAACAGTAATCATTGAGAGAATCTTGGGCGACTTCAACCTCAACAGTAATCATTGAGAGAATCTTGGGTGACTTCAACCTCAACAGTAATCATTGAGAGAATCTTGGGCAACTTCAACCTCAACAGTAATCATTGAGAGAATCTTGGGCGACTTCAACCTCAACAGTAATCATTGAGAGAATCTTGGGTGACTTCAACCTCAACAGTAATCATTGAGAGAATCTTGGGCGACTTCAACCTCAACAGTAATCATTGAGAGAATCTTGGGCGACTTCAACCTCAACAGTAATCATTGAGAGAATCTTGGGCGACTTCAACCTCAACAGTAATCATTGAGAGAATCTTGGGTGACTTCAACCTCAACAGTAATCATTGAGAGAATCTTGGGCGACTTCAACCTCAACAGTAATCATTGAGAGAATCTTGGGCGACTTCAACCTCAACAGTAATCATTGAGAGAATCTTGGGTGACTTCAACCTCAACAGTAATCATTGAGAGAATCTTGGATAACATTTACTTCAACAGTAACGCTGAGAGAATCTTGGGGATGATTACTACCTCCGCAGTAACGGGGAGAGAACCACAGGCGACTACAACCTCAACAGTATCATTGAGAGAATCTTGGATAACTTCTGCTGAGTCTTTATCAGGGAAATCTGTTAGGGGTCGATTTAACTGGACTAGAGAAGGCCTTGAACTGGATAAGAAACAGAGAAATCTTAGGGTCGATTTAACTGAACCGGTCTAGGTCTTGAAATGTCTTCAACTGGATAAGAAACAGGGAGATCTTAGGGTCGATCTGACTGAACCAGAGAAGGCCTTGGACTGGATAAGAAACAGAAAAGTCTTAGGGTCGACTTAACTGAACCGGTCAAGGTCTTGAGAACTTAACTGGATCTTTCCTGAAAGGTAAAGGTCAGTCATATGCAATGCATGATATGGATCAGGCAATGATGTTCTCAACATAAATGAGATTTGAAAGATATGATGTGTATATGCATGCTATAATGATGTATGTGATGTTTAGGAATGTATGTTTTCGTTTTTTAGGAAAATAAATCCTTGACGGGTGCTGGGAAGTCATATCCTGGGTTGATGTTGAAGAAAAGATCTTTGCCTCTGCTGGATGATAGTTGCAAGAATACCGGTAGGAGAAGATAACTCCGTTGGGGAATAAACTTGGCGAATAGAACATTCTGCGGGGAGAAAATTACTCTAGCGATCTTGCTGGGAAGTAACACTTTGTGGGGAGAGAGGTACTTTGCTGAGTTATTGATGATAACTTGCTGGGGATACCCTTGTTGTGTTGGAAGTGTTAATAGACTTCGCTGGGGAATAAGAAGAACTTTGCCGAGGACGGTCTTTCCGTGGCTTTTGGCTGAGGATAACCCAGTTATACCCTGGTAGGGAAATAACTCTTTGAATAAAGCCGGGAGACGCGTTCGTGCTCTGCGAGGATAAGCTTCCAGAATCTACTGGGGATAAGCTTACTGCTTGGGTAGATGGATTCCAACTTTCCCGGGGAAACTGGATTGGACTCTCCTGGGGAAGTTTTGAACTATAATCTTTGTAAGCTGAAAGAGGGAATCTATGTAGGGTTGTCTGATGATGAGCTCGTGTAAAACCGCATCTTGGAAGGAAGGACACCTGTGTAGGGTTACTTCTGAGGTTGGGCTCGTGTGAAGCTGTATATGGGGTTGAAGGAAACCTGTGTAGGGTTTACTGACGATGAGTCTGTATAAGACTGTATCTAGAGCTGAGAAGGGAACCTGTGTAGGGTTTACTGATGACGAGTCCGTGTAAAACTACGTCTGAAAAGAGATAACCTGTGTAGGGTTACTTCGGGATAAGTTCGTGTAAAACTTCTGGAAGAGCCGGGGTAAGGTAACTGCAGGATAAGTTCGTGTAAAACTTCTTGATGAACCGGGGTAAGGTTATCTTTGAGGTAAGTCCGTGTAAGACTTCTGGAGGAACCGGGGTAAGGTTACTTCGGGATAAGTTCGTGTAAAACTTGGGATAAATCCGTGTAAGACTTCAGGGGGAACCGGTGTAGGGTCACTTTGATGATAAGTCCGTGTAAGACTTCTGGAGAACCGGGGTAAGGTTACTTGAGATGGGTCCGTGTGAGACTTCATCTGAAAGTTGAGAAGGAACCGGTGTAGGGTTACCTGATGATGATTAAGTGGATGATTGTCCTGTTTGGTTTCGGATGTTAACCCACGATCTGGAATTTGTAAAGGTAGATGGTAATCATCTTTGTATTGAACTTTCCTTTGTACTTTGGTTGATAGAGCAATTGGATCGCCTGGACGACTCATTATTGCCCCTGTTTCTGAGGTGGGAGAGGCTATCTTATGGATGTAGTTGACAAATATTCTGGTAGACAGGTGACGAGATGCCAGGACATAGTCGTATGCTTTGATCCCTAACTTTTTCATGGACCGCCCTTTCGGGTTTTCAGTCCACCGGGATACCCTTTTTTGCCCAAGCCGCCTTTTCAGGTTTTCGACTTGCCGGGTGTACAGATTTTTTTTATTTCATCCCTTATTTTTGCCCGAACCCTTTTGGTTCGCCGGGAAGCCCTCATTTTTGCCTAGGTGTGTCAACCTAACGGGTCTTTGATTGTGCGTAGTATTTTTTCGACTATGTCCACATTCTCAGAATGTAGGGAGATGCCCCTGTCAGTAATATTGCGTTGCAGTACCACTAGAAGATGTCTGATCAGACAAGATTCGTTGTCGGAATGCCCCAGGTGATCCATATGGAGATTTGCCCCAAGCTGGTTGGCCTTTTGAGAGATTCTCCGAATCTTGGTTGGACTGCCCCCCAGATGATGTACACTGATCATACCATACCCCTTGATTGGAAGTGTTTCTTCCATTTGAGGTGACTCCTTTGTTGAGAAGACTTTCGTTCATCGGATATTCGTTGCGCAAAGTTCTCTGCTGTTCAAACAAATAATCATATGTAAACAATGTCATCTTAAGAATGCAAAACTTATGTTTGTCTTGAAATTTTTGAGAATGCATTTTTTCAATAAAAGCAAGTGAGTTTTTCTTTGTAAACTGTGAGGTCAACTCGTTATTTTACAGCAAGCCTTAAGGAGTCAGGATACCTTTCGTAACAGTATGCTTTCGAACTAACCCATGCTTCAGCTAGGACTTTTGAGGGTTATAACATGGCTTGGTTCACGGTTTAAGAAACAAAGGATAAAGGCTCAAATTATTTTTACCCACCCGTTCTTCGTGATGTTCTTCAAACCTAAGCTCAGTTGATCGTGCATTAGTCCTTGATTGACTCTTTGCTCTGATTTTCCGGTGATGGTTCGGATGTTGATAACTTATTGTGAATAGGCAGTCATTCCTTTTTTGTTATTGTTGAGGGTTTGTATGACCTCTTTTCTTTTTTTGATTTTGTTATCCCTGTTTTTTGCCTGAGCTGTTTCCTTTTTGGAATTACAGTCAGCGGGATGCCCCAGTTTTCGTAAGTCTCCTTCATAGGTTTTGACTTATTGGGCTTTCATTTCTGAGAGATATAATGACTGCCTATCCTTATTGATTATTCGGAACCATCACTGTCTTTTTTTGTTTTGTAAGGACCTCTTTGGTGCCATTTGTTATGCACCTGGATCAACTGAGAGAACTACCCTTCCCCAGGTTATGATTAAGGGTTTTAATTTTCGAAAAGAAAAACTCCTACTTCTTTGGCTCAGAGGGGTTGACGAGGGATTATCTTCCTTATAACTCCAGTGTTTAGGGATTGAAACAATGCCTGTACCTCATCAGCGGGGTCTGTTCAAAAGCATACTGTAAAGATCGTGGTATCGTTTTCGTCATCCTCCCTCAAGAGGCTTAGGATTTTAGATCACGAGTTGACATCAGAAAAATATGAAAACAGTTTGCATATAGTGAATATAATTAATTCAAGACAGACACGTGTAATGCATTCATGAAATAAAAGAGTTTAACATGACAATTGTTTATTTGAACAGGAAAAGAAAAATACAACTTGAATTCAAATGAACAAAAATCTCTTAATCCTAGCCATGTTTTGGCAAAGGGGCAGTGGTCACATTCGGAGTCTCAGCAGGCTCAAACTCGATCTCCTTAGCGTCGATCATATTCTGAATCTTATATTTCAGCGCCCAACAGTCCTCGGTATCGTGCCCCGGGCTATTAGAATGATAAGCACACCTCGCCTCTGGGTTGTAGTTTGGAGAGGAGGTCTTGGGATTTGCAGGAGGGTTGATCACCGTAATCAGATTCATCTTTAACATATGCTGCAATGCTTGTGACCACGACATGTTGATGTTGGTGAATTATCTTTTAGGCTCGTCCGGCCTTCGCTGATTTCCCTTTTGTGGTTGTCGGCGTGGTGCAGAACCAGAGATCATGACTGCCCCTGCCTGTTGGTCACGACGACTCTTTTGACCGTATGCAGCATTAGACTCTTTCCTGCCCGTGTAAGGCTTTTCGTGAGTATCAGAAGGTGTGGCCTCTTGAATTTTCCCACTCTTGATACCGGCTTCAATTCTTTCCCCAGTCAGAATGAGGTCGGTAAATCCTGCAGATGAATTACCAATGAGATGATTGAAGAACGGCCCGGATAGGGTCCCTAGGAACATGTCAACGAGTTTCCGGTCAGTCAACGGAGGCTGCACCCTGCCAGCCAGATCCCTCCACTTCTGTGCGTACTCTTTGAAACCTTCACTTGACCCTAGCGACATACCCTGGAGTTGGGTACGTGTAGGGGCAAGGTCGGCATTATACTGATACTGCTTATAAAAAGCAGTAGCCAACTCCTCCCAGTTACGAACCTTGGTCCCATCTAGCTGATAGAACCATTCGAGATGAGTCCCTGAAAGACTCTCCTGGAAGAAGTGGATCCACAAGTTCTTGTCCACTGAGTACGGTTGAATCTTCCGCACATAAGATCTGAGGTGTAGCTTGGGACAAGACGCCCCGTCATACTTGGTAAAGGATGGTGCTTTGAACTTATGAGGAATGATCACACCAGTAGATAAGCCCAAGTCTCCAAAATCCAGCCCAAACACTTGTTGGATCTCCATAGCATTCAGCCGATCCTCTAGTTGTTTGTACCGGTCCTCAGCTGGAGGGTACTGCTCATCATGGAACTCCGTCTCGTTGTCAGAGACCACTGGACTAGGCACCTCTCTCTCATGGTGACTGCCTTCCCTCACAGATGGAGTGGTCCTCTCAGCTTCATTCTGTAGTGTGTTCCCAGATCTGCGTCTAGGGTTGAACAAAATAGTCCTCTTGCTCTTCTTCTTCTGAATCAGAGTCTTCAATTCCTTTTGACCCTGGGCTAGACTCGCAATCAACTCCTGGAACTGGGCATTCTGGGCCTGGAGAGCCTTGACGGATTGCTCAGTAGACGATTCAGGATTCATGACGATCGGCTGAAATAAACAGCGAAGAAGGTAAGCAACCTGTCAAAAGGGTACCTGCAATGCAATGATATGTATGATATGCATGCAATGCTTTCAAGGATCTCGCGGGATAAACAAGAAAACCGTTAGAATTTGAATTCGGTGGCTTGATTGAAGGAATTTCCTGTTGTTGAGAGTCCTTCTTCAAGGGTCAAAGGCTCACCATATCCAGTGGGTCATAGCCTCTGACAACCTTGGCTTAGAGGAAAATAAATCCCCTTTGCCCCTTGCTGGGATAGTTGATTCACCATGACCTGCATCACAAGCCCTTGAGATCCTTGAAATGGGTTAGGATATATGCAATGGTATGATGTTATGGTATGCATGGGATAATGTGAGTAACCCTGTCATGAGTCCCAATTAAGGACTATAAACAAAACCTGCAAGAAACTCAGGTGTCAGATAACAAGCATGCAAATAGGCAAGTACGAAGGCACACAAGTCACACAAGAGAAGCCCTTAGAGTTTAGGCCAGCATGAGGTCTGGGTATTACCCTCTTGAAGTTGGTGGGCTCAACATGTCCTATTAGAAGTAACCGGGTTCTAAGGGTCCCAATATCACCGGATTGCTTTCATTATTCATCGTTTCGATTTAGCCACTGAACTGGCGACCGAAAAATTCCAGGAAAGCAACCCTCAATTGAGTGTAGTATCGAGTATCAACCAACCTCGGACTGCACCAAAGTCAGTTATCTCACTACCCTAAAGAGGCCAAGATAGTTCAATTAAGGTTCCTAAGGTCTGTTGATGCTTCACGACACCACGCGGAGGCCCCGTACTCTCCTTGACTGAACTCAAGGGTTACCGGTACACACCAAAGTGCCACATCAACGTAGCAGACTGTTTCAACCATGTCGGTATACCCCGCACAGTTCCCTTACAGCCTTGTTGCTACTTTCTAAGAAGGTATCCCCAGATCCGGGTTAGGATCTATAGAACTCCCAAGACAGTCCCACAATTTATAGCAAGCAAAGCAATACAATTGAAAACACAGTTATGAACTAGTCCTAAGGTACACCTCACTTTAAAGATTATCCCCAGTAGAGTCGCCAGTTCTGTGATCGGTGGATCTGGAACTGACTGTCTTAAAGCTGGTTCGCGAAATGTCGCGGAAGCAAGAGTCACCACCGTCTTTTATTTTCTCCAAATGGAAAGGACAAAAGCACAGAAAAATTCCTTAAAGAGATTGCTCTCGGTTCGGGAGGTAGGTTATAGAAAGGGAAGGTGTTAGCACCCTTTCTATCCATGGTTATCCATGGGCTCTTAGATACTTTCTCATTTGTGTTTTCAAAAATTGTTTGTTTGCTTTTCAACTGTGGGTTTTAAAAAATTTCTTTGAAAATTCCAGTTCGACTCTTGTATCGGTCCTCAAGAGTGTTTGAAAAATTGCTTTCGAAAGCTTTTTGAAAAGGTGTCAGTGTGAAAAGTATTTTGATTTATTTTGAAGTTAGAGCAAGTATCAAGAGTCGTCTACCTACCCTAAGGAATTCGTCTGTGTAAATGTCCTTTAAAGTAGTGCCATCCCACCATTGAGAGGTAGGTAGCACCACTATTGGAGTTGTTCGGGTCAATTCGAGGTTCGGGACATGGTGATCACCGGAGCAATGGGAAGACACCTTAGAAGCTACCCTCATGCCAGGTTCCCGGATCATGAGGACTTACTAAGACATCCTCTACTCGACGATCACCTTTCGAGGCAAGGCAACAGTGAAGCGTACCCTAGGGGTGGTGTGTGATTTGTGTGTCATGTTCATTGATTTTTGTCTTGTCATGTCAAAGTGATCTATGCGTTTGTTTTAATTTTAGGCCATTCATTCTTGCATGCCATTATTAACAGTTAAGAAAATTGCGGAAACATAAAGTTCTAAACTATTACAAAGGCGCGGGTCCACATCGCCAAATTAATCCAGGACCCGATTTGACAGAAAGTAAATAAAGTGCGAGAAATAAAATGTCCGAGTTTACAAGGCTTTGGGAGAGTTACATTAATATTTAAAAGAAGGAAATAAATAAAATGCGCAAAGAGAATTAAAAATCGCAAGCGAGGGCGTTGGACCCTTTTTAATGAAATTAAAGTATGATTATTAAATTAGTTAAATTAAAGAAAAGAAGAAATTATTTTTTTGAGATTTTTGTATTTATGGTTTTTTATGTGAAATAAATGAAATTAAAATATTAATTAATTAACCCTAATTCTACAATTTTTATTTATTAAGAAAAACATGTTAAAGTTAAACCTAAAATTAATCTAATTATTTACATGGTGATTTAATTACAAAAAATAATATTCAATAATTAATTATGGTGAAAAAGAGAAAAAAAGAATAAAAGTAATTAAAACCTAATTCTACAAATTTTAAGGTTATTAGAAAAAATATTAAGATTTAAACCTAAATTTACAAAGCTAAATTAATTAATGATATTTATTAAAAAATATTAACATAAAATATATTTTTTTGATCTTTTATGACTTTTCTGATTTTTTTGTTATTTTTATATTTTTATGAAAATAATTAATTTAAGGAATAAAAAGGAAATAATTGAAAAGAATAAAATAAAGAAAAGAAAAGAAATACAATACCTTGGGGGGTTCTGTCCCCAATTGGAGGTATACTTTAGTATTGTTGGCCCAAGGTTTTAAGGCCTTATTTGACTTTTCTTGCTAGCGTACAGCTCCATTGACTAACGCCCAGGGTGTTCTTCCAACCAATGCCCTTGGATTGAGGTAATAGGCCATGTGGCACACTGGATATTGTGGATGTATGATGCACCCTTGTAGTGAAACTGCACAGAAACGCGTTTAGAAAAATAATATGGAAAGGGATGGGGACCTGGGATTCGAACCCAGGTCCTAGAGATTACCAATGCCAAGCCTGACCAGTGGAGCTAGTGATGCGCGTTTGTACATAAAATAACACACAAATAATATAAGAGAAAATAAGGGTTAGTGGAATTTCCGCGCGCGAATTTCAAACCAACCAATCACAGCTTGCCACAGGGTCTTCTTCTTCGTTGAACCCTGAAATATAAAAAGGTTAGCGGGGGTTTTGAACCCCCCTAAAATATGCGGTTCTCCATAATAGCGAATAGGCCATAGTATTACATAAATTAGGCGCGAGGGTTGCTTTAGAATCGTCCAAGCATGCTGGTTTCAACCATGGTATTGTGATGTTCTAATTTTACCAAATGCATAAACGCCCAATTTCAAATTCAAAGAACCCTAACTGGCTTCAATGGTGAAATCTCCAATAGTGCACAAAAACTCAATTAAAGTATGCAGTTAGCTTTAGAATCCATCAATTAGTATGAATCCATAAAAGAAATGCAATGAAAATGCTTGAATATTAAAACACGATTATGCATAAAATTGAAAACAGTTTGAATTCCCTATACCAATTCTGGGCGTGTAAGGGTTGGAAAACTATTCAGTTAGCTTCAGTAGCACTTTTGCAAGCTATTGAGACTAATCTTGGCCTCTGAATCGTGCTGTAACCTAGTTTTCAGTATTTGAAATTTTAGGCAAAAACTCAAACTTTGTTGTGCTTTTCTGGCGCATCTGGGAGGTCATTGGCATTAGGGTTGGCTTCATGCTTATGTACGGAATGATTAGGGTAAAAAAATCTGAGCCAAAGGATCCATGAATTGATGAGAAGATATTTGATTTCCATGCCATAATTTTCCAATCTTTTTCATGCTATTTTGGTTCAAATCATGTCCAATTACCAAGATTTTTTCCAAATCTGATCATGCACGAAATATTGAAGCTATCCCATGCATAAAAAGATTTGATTGACTTGCTTTAGTATTTTTCACATATTTATTTGAATTAAATGAATTATTAATAATTAAAAATCCAAATAAATAAATAAAAATGATAAAAAAACTTCCCTTTGGGCCAAATGGTCGTGCACATGTCTTGGATAATGATTCTTGGAAGAAAAAGAGGCCCATTAGCATTTTTAAGACATTTGAATCAATGTTGACTTTTCAAAATATCCAAAAATTTCCCAACTTCCACAAGGCATAACTTGCTCAATTTTTAAGCTTTGCTCACGTTCTTGGACATTTTGGAAAGGTCTTTGAGTCCTCTAACCAATGTCTTTGGTCCCATGTCATTTTCATTTACCAATCTCAAGTTATGGCCTTTGACTTAAAGTCCCTTTTTGTTGACTTTTGAAAATGACCTATAATGTTGAAATTGATAACTTTTTGTGAGAGCATTTCTTGGACTTGAAGTGTGAAGAGGAGTTGTAGGAAATGTCATTCTCTTCAAAATGAGCTTTGGATGGAATTTTTCTGATAATCCATGTGGAAGTTATGCCTTGGTCAAGTTACAGTTGACTTTTTCAACTGTCCAAATATGGAAACTTTTGCATCTTGAGACTTTTTGAGCCAAGCTTTGAGAATCATGATCAAGCATTGATCAAATGATGTTTGTGGCTTCAAAATGAGATGTTGACCAAAAATTTGAACTTTTGACTGTCAAATAACCATTTTGCCCCTACAGTTGACTGTAGTGCAATTAGGGTTTTTGACTGTGCAATTTTGTGTTGTAAGTCTTGAAACTTGGCATGAGGATGCTTGACCATGTTTATAGGCATGTGGGACTTGATTGGCCCTTGGAAACTTCATTTACTTGGCCAGAACCAAAACCCTAATTTTTGACTGTTAGGAGGCCCTTGAACTGTGCAACCCTTTGGGAGATTTGAAGCATGCTTTTTGCCAATCTTGAGGAATATGGGAGGGCAAATTTTGGGGTACAACAATAGCGAATGCGAATATATTGCTTCAAAACGGACATATGCGATGCATTAATGAAATAACAACGTTTAACATGAATAAATGTTTGAATAATCAAAAGAAAATTACAACTTGAAAAATTCTAATGAACAAAAGTCTTCTAGTCTCGGGGCTTGTTACTTCAACTGGTGCATCTTGTAGGGATGACAGGAGCATTCAGCCTGGCCCATCTGGGTGAAATCCACAGCTCTTTCATTAATCAGGTCTTGGATCTTATTCTTCAGAGCCCAGCAGTCGTCGGTGTCATGTCCTGGACTGTCAGAGTGGTATGCACATCTTTCCTCAAGATTGTACTTTGGGGAGGCTGTGTTGAGGTTCTTAGGAGGGTCCCTTAACGTCACCATATTCAACCTCAACAATTGTTGTAAAGCTTGAGACGGTGACACGTTGAGCTTGGTGAACTGCCTTTTAGGCTTGTCTGGCTTGCTCTAATCGGTCTGTTGTTCTTGGTGAGGTCGTTGTTGGACCTGTGAAGTAGTAGCGGCTTGGAGAGGTCTATTCATTAGACCAGACCTTTGTCCTCTTGGAAGCTGTTCAATGACCTGGTCCCTGACTTGGGCTGGTTGCTTCATGTCTTGATGAAGCTGACTGATCATGGCTCTCAGCTCTCCTTGCTCCCGAGCTAAACCTTGGATGAGAGCCCTTTGTCCCAGCATCTGGGTTTTCATCATATCTACCTCAGCTTGCAGACGTTTCAGCTGCTCGTCCTTATCATCTTCGGGACTTTTCTTGGCCAAATTCCCCATAAGGAGTGTCCTCAACTCTTCCTGCCCCTTGGATATGCTTAAGAAGATCTCCCTGAACTGAGTCTCTTGAGCATGAGGTCCCTGGTTATCTTGTTGGGAAGCCATTGCTGAAATAAACAGTGAGAAAGGTAAGTGACCTGCAATAAGGGTACCTGTTATGCAATGATGTATATGTATGCATGCAATGTTTTCAAGGATCTCGCGGGGTAGACAAGAAAAATTGTTAGAATTTGCATTTTGTAGCTTGATGGAAGGCACTGCATATTGTTGAGAGTCCTTCTTCAAGAGTCAAGGCTCACCATATCGAGTGGGTCATAGCCCCTGACAACCTTGGCTAGAGGAAAATAAATCCCCTTCGCCCCTTGCCAGACATGTTGGTTCATCATGACCTGCATCACAAGCCCTTGAGATCCTTGAAATGGATTAGTCCTTATGCGAGATGTATGAAATGGTATGATGTTATGCTATGCATGGGGTAATGTAGGTAAACCCTGTTATGAGTCCCAATTAAGGATTGTAAACAAAACCTGCAAGAAACTCAGTAAACCCTGTTATGAGTCCTAATTAAGGACTATAAACAAAACCTGCAAGAAACTCAGATGTCAGATAACAAGCATGCAAGTAGTCAAGTTGGAAGGCACGCAAGTCACACAAAGAGCCCTTAGAGTTTAGGCCAGCATGAAGTTTGGGGTATTACCCTCTTGAAGTTGGTGGGCTCAACCTGTCCTATTAGAAGTAACCGGGTTCTAAGGGTCCCAATATCACTGGATTGCTTTCATTGTTCATCGTTTCGATTTAGCCACTGAACTGGCGACCGAAATATTCTAGGAAAGCAACCCTCAATTGAGTGTAGTATCGAGTATCAACCAACCTCGGACTGCACCAAAGTCAGTTATCTCACTACCCTAAAGAGGCCAAGATAGTTCAATTAAGGTTCCTAAGGTCAGTTGATGCTTCACGACACCACGCGGAGGCCCCGTACTCTCCTTGACTGAACTCAAGCGTTACCGGTACACACCAAAGTGCCACATCAACATAGTAGACTGTTTCAACCATGTCGGTATACCCCGCACAGTTCCCTCACAACCTTGTTGCTACTTTCTAAGAAGGTATCCCCAGATCCGGGTTAGGATCTATAGAACTCCTAAGACAGTCCCACAATAATAAAGCAAACAAGTCAAAGCAATTGAAAACACAGTGATCTTAGTCCTAAGGTACACCTCACTTTAAAAGTATCCCCAGCAGAGTCGCCAGTTCTGTGATCGGTGGAAAATAGAACTGACTGTTTTTTAGCTGGTTTCGCGAAATGTCGCGGTAAGCAAGAGTCGCCACCGTCTTTTATGTTCTCCTACATGGAAAGGACAAAAGCACAGCAAAATTCCTTATTCGAGAATGTTTCTCAGTTTGGGAGGTAGATTTATAGAAAGGGAAGGTGTTACCACCCTTTCTATCCATGGTTATCCATGGGCTCTTAGATACTTGCTCATTTGTGTTTTCAAAATGTTTGCTTTTCAAAATGTGAGTGGGCTTTGAAAAAGTTTCTTTGAAAGATTTCTGAATAACTCTTGTATTTGTCCTCAAGAGTGTTTGAAAAATTTGTTTTGAAAGCTTTTGAAAGTGTAAGGTGTGAAAAGTATTTTTGTTTGTTTTTGAAAAGAGCAAGTATCCGTGAGTCATCTACCTACCCTAAGGAATTAGTCTGTGTAAATGTCCTTAAGGTAGTGCCATCCCACCATTGAGAGGTAGGTAGCACCACCGTTGGAGGGGTTCGGGTCAATTCGATTTTAGGGACATTGTGGTCACCGAAGCAATAGTAGGATACCTTAGAAGCTACCCTTATGTCCTTGATCCTTTTTTTAATCCGAGGCAACCGTTTTGAGGCAACTATTTCGAGGCAACTGGATCATGGACATAAGGACCGCTAAGACCTCCTATACTTGACGACCACGTTTCGAGGGGCAAGGCAACAGTGTGATCAGCAGAGCAATAGTAGGACACCTTAGAAGCTACCCTTATGCCATGTTCATGGACATAAGGACTTACTAAGACGTCCTGTACTCGACGACCACGTTTCGAGGGGCAAGGCAACAGTGAGGCGTACCCTAAGAGTGGTGTGTGAATTGTGTGTCATTTTCAGTTATTATTTGTCTTGTCATGCATTGGGTGAGCTACGCTTTGATTTTATTTGGGCATACATTCTTTCATGTGATTAACAGTTTAAAGGGTGCGGAAATTAAAATGCGGAAAAATAAAGGTCCTACGCTATTACAAGGCACGGGTCTACATCGCCAAATTAAACAAAGACCCAATTTTAAATAAAAGTGCGAAAAGTAAATGTCCTAATTATTATTACAAGGCTTTGGGGCAAGTACATAAATTTCACAAAGAAAAATAAAATAAACGCGCGAAGAGAAATTATATTCGAAGGTGCGAGGGCGTTGGACCTTTTAAAGGAATTAAATATTTGAAATTGAAAATTAATTAATGATTTTAATTACAAGAAAATATTTTTTGACCTTTTTTATGTTTTTTATGAAATAAAATAAAAAAAGAATTAAAAATGTCAAAAGAAAAAGCCTAAGTCTAAATTTGTTTTTATTTATTGTGAAAAAAGGTTAAAATTAACTAATTAAACTAGTTAATTTGTTAGTATTTTATTTACAAAAATAATTACTAGAGTGAAATTAATAATAATAATAATAATAATTACATTTTTTTTTGTTTTTTTATGAATTTATGAAAATAATTATTTGTGAACTAACTAAATAATAATAATAATTAATAAAAGGAAAGAAAATAAGAAAAGAAATGCTAAACCAATGAGGTGAAGGCCGGACTTTGGAGGTTTTACTCAAAATCATCCTTAGGCATCAAAAATTCCATCTAAGCCCATGGTTGTGATCGTCCATGTCTCCTGATCACGTCTATGCTTATGGTTTGTCCCAATTTCACCTGTAGACAAAATACCTAAAAAACAAAACCAATGAACCCTAGGCACGGGTATTGTTATACGAAGCCTAAAAATGAAATTGAATATAGCAGTTACATTGGAAATTAGGCATGGAGTATGAATATGCTATTATTTTCCAGAAAAGTGCAAGAATGGAGAAACATGATTTCGTGTACAGGGGTGAGTTTGAGACAACTTACAGCGCTTGGTAGTGGACCTTAGGACGCGTTTGTGGTTGCTTTGGCTTCAGGGAGTGGCAAGGAAGAAAGCCACGTGCTTGCTTGGATCTGAAAATGTTTGCAACACCGCTTTAGATCTCTCACTTTTTTGGACAAATTTTGAACTTTTCCTCTGGCCGTTTACGCACACTCTCCTTTTTTTCTAGGTTCTGAATGAGGCTTGCAAGGCTTGTATATATAGGCTTGGATGAGAATCAGTCACATTAAGGAGCTTTTAAGCCTTGCAATGAAGTTTTGATTTTCTCCATAATCACCATTGAAATAACTTGCCATATTTGCTCCAAATTTGAATTTTTTTGCTTGAAATAGGTCTTGAACGAATTTGGTATATGCATAATGGTGGTTCAAAGCTAATCAAAGCAAGATATGTCCCTTAATTAACCTTTTTGATTTTTATTTGATTTTAAAGGATTTAAAATGAATTAAATCCAATAAAATCTAACAAAAATGAAAAAATTAATTTTAAATATTGAAATAAAAATTGGGACACGTGGGAAGCATGGCCAAGCTGATTCAAGTGGAAAAAGTGGGCCCCTTTTTGTCAAAAATGAAATTTCAAGGATAAATGATTTTGGCCATTTCACAAAAATTTCCCAACTTCTCCAATGCATAGCTTTTTCAATTTTGAAGTTATGAACATGTTCTTGGACATTTTGGAAAGGTATTGAAGTCTTCTAACCAATGTCTTTGGGCCCATGTCATTTTGATTTACCAATCTCAAGTTATGGTCTTTGTCTTAAAGTCCCTTTTTGTTGACTTTTGAAAATGACCTATAATGTTGAAATTGATAACTTTTTGTAAGAGCATTTCTTGGACTTGGATTGTGAAGATGAGTTGTAGGAAATGTCTTCCCCTTCAAGATGAGGATTGGATGGAATTTTTCTGATGAACCATGAAAAAGTTATGCCTTGGTCAAGTTACAGTTGACTTTTCAGTTGTCCAAAAATAGAAACTTTTGACACCTTGATGATTTTTGAGCCATTCTTGTGAAATCATGGTCAAGACTTGAACAAATGATGATTGTGGCTTTAAAATAATATGTTGACCAAAAATTTTGACTTTTGACTGCCAAATGACCATTTTGCCCCTACAGTTGACTGTTGAGCAAATGGGACTTTTGAGTGTGCAACTTTACCTTGTAAGCCTTGAAACTTGACATGTAGGTGCTAGACAATGTTTATGAGCATATGGGACTTGATTGAGCCCTTGAAAATCTCAACTTCCTTGCAAGAACCAAAACCCTAATTTGACTGGCTTAGGAGGATGGTTGACTGTGTAGCCCTTGAGTAGACTTGAACCATTTGTGGATGATTCTTGTCAAAACTTTGAAGATTATGGGAGGGCAAATTTTGGGGTACAACACTAACCATACGGTTACTTTCAAGAATTGTGACCAATATTGATCTGCGGAAGTTCAGTTTCAGAGCAATTTCTCACTACTTCGTTCGGGTAGATTTCTTGGCCAAATTTATTCAAATAAAAGACTAACCCACTCCTTGTGTTCTTCCGATCCTCGTGCTCTTTATATGTTTGCAATTTCATTGAGAATTGAGCAAGATATCCCAGATTTTCGTGCTCGCTATTTTTTATGGTTTTTTTCAAATACAGCCTTGCATAATTTATATAAATTTGGTGCGATGGTACCATTAGAATCTTGAAGAGACGAATCTAATGGTACTGGTCTGGTTTGCTAATTTTACAGTTTGGAAGATTAATATTTGGGGATGGCTGGAGGTTGAAGACGATGGCATGTCCGTCTTCAACCAATGACATGAAACCACGTTATTTTTTTGAAATGGATACAATATGCTTGCCTTACAATACGCGTGCCTCAGAAACCCTTGGATCTGATTACTTTTGTGAGTCAGACTCCATCCAACACGCCATATTTTAAGTTGTTTTATTTTAAAAATGTTGGATCCGGTGTGATATTTAGTAATGACCATGATATGCACAGTGCGTCAGATCCCTTGGATCTGATTACTAACGTGTTTTGACTCTCATCCATTGGTCCACATCTTTTGGGTTTTTATTTTATTTTCTGATTTTTATATTTAATTGTTTAAAATTTCAAAAAATCATAGAAAATTCATTTTTAGTCCAAAAAATCTGAAAAAATTATGAAAAATATTTTTGGTTATTCTCTTTTTGATTTTTATTTTATCACAATTTAATTTTGTGTTTTGGTATTTTTTATAAATTCTCACTTTGTTTGAATTGTTTTAAATGTTTAAAAAAACTTTTATACATTTTTAAGTTCTGAAAAAATTATGGAATGATCCAATGACATTGTGACAAATATTGGTGACCTCATTTTATTTTTGTTTCTGACTTTGGTATTTTTTTATCACTTTTGGTTTATTTTACCTATTTCTTTTAATTTTAAAAATAGTTTCTGACTTTAAAAATTACCAAAAATTTTGTAAAAATATTTGAGTCCTTTTCTGATTTTTCTATTGTTTTATTTTTTATTTCTTGATTAATTTGAACATAGTTGGTATTTTACTTTTTTATTTCTATTTTAAAAAAACATTTTAAAACCCTTTAAATGTATATTTTAAACGCAATATTATTTTGTGATTATTTTCTGGTTGATCTTGGGTTAAATTTTTTATCATGGACTTTATTAACCTCATTGGATCCATGGTGTTGAGTCTAACTCCACAAAAAAGGATGAATGATTTTAATAATAGTTTGATTAAAATTTAATTCAAATGTAGTTTGTATATTCTTCCCCACCCCTCTCCATCTCATCCCTTTCTTATTGCACTAAGTGTTATTGAAGCATGATCTCTATATCATGTCTCAAAACAAATGGTGCATAGATTGCTATTGACCGACCTCAAAATAGGTATGACTTCTATATAAGTCCACTTAAGATTGCTTAACATAGCACTAAATTTTGTCCCGGTTTGAATAAATGATCATTTGTGGCCCAAACATATGTTTGCAAGCCCAAGTATGTTAATTTAATCTCTTTGATCCAATAACCTTGAGATTCATTGTGTGAAGGCTTTGGTTCTACCAGTCCTCTAATGGATCTACAATACTTTTGGTCAACGCGAATCACTTAAACATCGTTGATCATTAAATGGAACTTGTGAGGATTCCAAATGGGTGATATACTTGACAATAAGCAAATGCAACTTGTTGTGTGAAGGCTTTGGTTCTACCAATCCTCTAATGAGTTCCAAATGTAAGTTTCAAGATGATCATCTAACTAACCACTAATCACTAATAATTGACTTTATCTTTTGTTTTTACTTTATGCCATTTTATTTTTTATGCTTAATGCACCATTTACTTTTAGCATTTACATTTCATTCTATTTTCATCTTTGCTCATTTGAGCATTTACTTTTTTGTCATTTTTATTTTTGCTCATTTGAGATCTTCTTTCCTTCTTTGAAGACACTTAAATAATCAACATAAACCATTAAAAAATAACTTTAATGATACTTGGACTATTTGGTTACTATCCTTGGCATTATGGAGTATTGGACTTCTTGGACTTAGGATTAAAAACCTTGGCCTATGTTGGAAACCTTGTGACCTTAATTGACATTTTGTTTGGAGTTCTTGAGTTTTACTTCAAGATATTGAGTTATTTGTTTATTTTGTGTGCAAGTTATTGTGATTACATTCTTTGTTTCTGATCTGGAATTCACCCGTATACAGCCGTTACTCTGCCTAATTTTTGTGAAGACTTAATACATTTGAAGCTTGGTTCTCTCAAGAGGTCTAGTGTCTTTGCTTGCTTGGTTTAAATCCAAAGAATGGGAATTATGTATTGGCTCATAATTTCAAGTATTGGCTTTTTGTCAGTTAGATGGTTCTTATCCCTAGCTTTTACATTATGCCTTTAGGATAGTCTCCTCTTCTTCTCCCATCTTCTTTAATTTCAAAAATCTTCTTCCTCATTTTGAAAACTCTTCTTGTTTTTTAACTTGAACCACTTTCATAATAAACTTGGACTTAGGTCCATAAATTTTCAAAAACATTTTCATAAATAAACTCCAATCAACTTAATAATACCTTGACATTTTTGTGAGAAGACTAAAAGTAAATCAATCTCATTTCGAACCATTTTTCCACTTTGGCTCTTTTATTTTAAAAACTTTTCTCAAAAAATATTAGACTCTTGTCAATCCTTGTAGTGATGCAAACAACTATACTTCTACAATATGTAGTAAAGAGGGATATTTTCCACTTGGGTGTTGAGTGAGGTGTTGTACCCCAATTTTTGCCCCTAAGATTCCTCTATCATATCATATCAACTCGATCATAACAAGATCACATTAGGGTTGGTTCTTCCTCTTTTTTCCTATCTTTAAGTTTGCTCTTGAGGAATCTCCAAGCACATTGGTTGTGTATTTTGTATATGTGTTGTTGACTAACTTCTAATCAAAATACAAAAAAATATTTGTCTTTGTCTTTGTATATTTTTGTTTTGTAGGTACCAAGTCCAAGCATCTGACAAATAAGGATTTCTGGTATTATTTCCCTAAAATCTCTATTTTCAAAGAAAAAGAATTAAAAATTTTCATTTTTCCCACTGATGCAATAGATTACTCTTAAAGTGAAATCGATTGCACATAGTGTATTTTGCGCCATTTTTGAAAAAAATACACTGTGCAATCGATTTACACTGTAGTGCAATCGATTGCACAGCGTGAAAATAAAATAAAAAATCAGCATTTTAAACTTGTCAAATTTTGGCTCCAATTTTCCTTCTCTTTTGAAAGATGTATCATTAATTCAAATTTTAGTGCCAATCTTTCATTTTTAAAAAAAGAATTATCATTAATTCAAAATTTGGCTCTAATATTTGAAAGAATTATCATTAATTCAAATTTTGGCTCTAATTTTTGAAAGAATTATCATTAATTCAAATTTTGGCTCTAATTTTTGAAAGAGTTATCATTAATTCAAATTTTGGCTCCAAGAATCAATTACCAAATTACCACTAATCCCAATCCTAAAACTCTATAAATAGAGCTCTCATTTCATTCAAATTTCAAGCTTTTGATAGCCAAATCCACCTTGCTAAAAAATCTCTCAATTCTCTCCATCTACCAAATTCACTCAAAGCTCCATTTTCAAAAAGTTAGTAAGCTTTGCATTGAAGCTTACTAATATTTGAGCTAAACCTTCATCCAAACACTTTTTCTCCATCAATTCTCTACATCCAAGCTTGGTCAATTGATTCTTTTGGTTGAATTGAAGCAAATTCTTGAATTTGTTTTGATAATTCTCTAGATCTACCTTTGGTAAGTTGGATAATTCATCTTTCACAATGTGATCTCTTGGTGATCTTTGGGATTGATTCTTTGAGCATTATTTTGTGATTTCAATGGTGTTATTTTATCATAATTTGATGGAATTTTCGTGCTCAAGTGGATCCATGATCATAAGGTGTTTGATGAAAAGTTTGAATAAGAAATTTCCCTTTTAAAATGTTGTTTTTGCTACTGTAACTGTGTGCAATCGATTTTCACTGTAGTGCAATCGATTGCACAGAAGCAATTTTGCATAATTTTTAGAAAACTGTACTGTGTAAATCGATTTACACAATAGTGCAATCGATTTACACAGGGACAAAATTCACTTTTTTGCCTTGTTTTGGGGCAGCTTTGATCCAAAATGCTTTTTCTACTCACTCCTTTTGATTTTTGGTTTGGATTGTAATTTTAAATGTCCAATTTGTCTTTAAACTCAATGGACTTTCTGATGTAGATGAAGTTGGATAAATGTTCATCAATTCAAATCTACCTAAGAGTGAATTATTTAATTCATTTTTAGTGCTTTGAATTAATGATATATTTAGTGCTTTAATCCATCTAGAGGAGTGGTTGAATTTAAAGATGAAAGAATTTTGAAATGGTGATCCAAATTAGCTTATCATTCCCCTCCCTCTTCATCTTATCCCTTTCTTTTTTTAATTGTGTTACATGTTAAGGGATGGTGATATTTATATCATTTATCCAAACATGAAGTACATAAATTGCTATTGACCGACCTCAAAATAGGTGCGACTTCTACATAAGTCCACTTACGATTGCTTAACATAGCGCTAAATTTTGTCCCGATTCGAATAAATGATCATTCGTGGCACAAACTTATGATTGCAATCCCAAGTATGTTAATTTGATCTCTTTGATCCAATAACCTTGAGATTCATTGTGTGGAGGCTTTGGTTCTACTAATCCTCTAATGGATCTACAACACCTTTGGTCAATGCGGATCACTTAAACATCGTTGATCATTACATGTTGCCTTGTGAGAATTACAAAATGGATGATATACTTGACAAAAAGCAAATGCAACTTGTTGTATGGAGGCTTTGGTTCTACCAATCCTCTAATGAGTTCCAAATGCAAGTTTCAAGATGGTCATCCAACTAACCACTAATTACTAACAATTAAATTTACTTTACGCTTTTATTTTCATGCTTTATGTACCATTTACTTTTAGCATTTTACATTTCATTCTATTTTAATCTTTTGCTCACTTGAGCATTTACTTTTATGTCATTTTTATTTTGCTCACTTGAGCTTTTCTTTCTTTTTAAAGACACCTAATAATCAACATGAACCATAAAAATCATTAATGATACTTGGACTACATGGTTACTATCCTTTGCATTATGGAGTGATGGACTTCTTGGACTTAGGATTAGAGACCTTGGCCTATCTTGGAGACTTTGTGACTTTATTTGATATTTTGTCTGGAGTTCTTAAGTTTTACCTCAATACATTGGGTTGTTTGTTTGTTTTGTGTGCAGGTTATTGAGATTATGATCTTTGTTTGTAATCTGGAATTCACCTGTATACAACCGTTACTCTGCCCAATTTTTGCGAAGACTTAAAACACTTGAAGTTTGGTTCTTTCAAGAGGTCTAGTATCTTTGCTTTCTTGGTTTCAATCCGAAGAATGGGAATTCTATATTGACTCATAATGTCAAGTATTGGCTTCTTGTTGGTTAGATGGTTCTTATCCCTAACTTTTAACTTATGCTTTAGGATAGCCTCTTATTCTCCTCCCATCTTCTTTAATTTCAAAAATCTTCTCCCTCCTTAAAAAAAAAACTCTTCTTGTTTTGAAACTTGAAACATTTTCATAATAAACTTGGACTTAGGTCCATGCATCTTTGAAATATTTTCATAAATAAATTTCAATCAATTTAATAATACCTTGACCTTTTTTTGTGAGAAGACTAAAAGTCAATCAATCTCATTTCAAACCATTTTGCCACTTTGGCTTTTATCTTTAAACTTTTCTCAAAAGATTAGACTCTTGTTAATCATTGTAGTGATGCAAACAACTATACTTCTACAATATGTAGTGAAGTGAGATATTTTCCACTTGGGTGTTGAGTGAGGCATTGTTGATTTTAAAATCCAAGCCATATCCTCCACTTTGAGATGATGAAAATTCTTCTTTCTCATTATTGTGGGTAGTAAGTATGTTTTTCACACGGACAATTGCGATGATGTCTTATCTCATAAAATCAACCAACACACTTCTGTTTCAAATTTTTAAAAGAGGAACTACGTGTACGCTGATCCCCTATTTCACGAAAGGTGGTACGTAGGCACTAAAGGTTCGCAACCGCGGCGGGTGCAAAAATCATAAAAAAAATATTTCTCTTCTCGCCTCCATCATCCATTTTTTATATAACACATTTTTATAGCCAAATATACAGATTTTTCAAAGAGGTTCCTGTGGAGTACCGTAGATGTTTATGGTGCTAATACCTTCCCTTTGCATAACCAACCCCCTTACCTTGAATCTTTCCCCCTCTTTTTGGGTTATTCTCTCTTTTCCCATTCCTTTGGAAACAATAAAGCGCGGTGGCGATTTTTATTTTGATTTGTATAAAGTCTAGTCAATCCAATGGCATAGTCTTGCACATTTCTACCGCTACAGAAAAAAGGCGACTTCACTGGGGAGAGATTGACCTCTTGATGGTCCATCCCTAAGTGGGTTAAACATATCTTTGTTTATATCTGTATATGTGCTATTGTTGTTTATGTGTTATATTTTGTATATATGTTTGTCTGGATTTTCCTGGTTTACAGGGTGCTTGGTGATTACTCATAAGTCCTATACCCGGACTTGGGAAAACTTTAAGATAGGACGAGCGGTATAGTCATGTTAACTTTGAGGGAGTAATCCCAAAAAAGGAGGCATGAGATCCCCCACTCAGTGGAGGCCCCTTTGACTGTAGTGTCGTTTACCGAGTAATCGGGAAGACGTACTGCTTTCGACCTGGGAGCCTGCCGAAGCTGAGGACCGTAGATTACCTAACCCCTCTTGGCCTTTTAGGTGTAGTGCGGAAGCTATAACGGAGTAATCCAGAAGTAGTTGTCACGCGATACTACGCTCGGACGAGTCTTTCTTGAGAATATTACTAATTACCGAGTTAATTGGGAAGTTGGTAATATCTGAAGGAAGGATGTAGACTCTGAGAACCTCTAGAACCTTGTTCGGCAGGTGATAACTTTTTAGACCAATACCTTATGGGTAGTACCTTCGACCTCATGCTCGTGACGTTGAACCTATGAACCCTATATGTGTGATCTTGTGTGTGATTATTGCATCATGCATCCATGCACTCATAAGCATCTTTTGAAAAAACAATATTTCAAGGGATTTAAAGGTTGACTATTTGTGAATATCTCAGGTACTTTTAAACCACAGATTCTGGAAAGAGAAATACCGGGAAATACAGTTTCAAGGATCCTAAGATAGATGAGTTGATCAGTCTAATTCCCGAGATCGAGTGTTCTGCAGACTTTCGGAAGAAGTATGGATCCATTATTCATCTCATGAAGCTGAAGATGAAGGAGGGTTTTCTCTCAACTTTGGTCCAGTTCTATGATCCGGTGTATCACTGCTTTACTTTTCCCAATTATCAGTTGATGCCAACACTGGAAGAGTATTCCTATCTATTGGATTTACCTGTTACCAATCGCGTTTGTTTTACTGGTTTGGAGGGTGAGCCAAAACCACATGAGATTGCTGCTTTGATTCATCTGGGGAAGTCTGAGGTGCAAGCTCATATGACTACCAAAGGAGGGATTAGAGGATTACCAGCTCAGTTCTTATTGGAGAAAGCTCGTTACTTTGCCAGGATGAAGAGTACGGTTGCTTTTGAGGCCATCTTTGCTTTACTCGCCTATGGATTATTCTTATTTCCTAATGTGGACAAGTTTGTCGACATTAACGCTATCAAGATTTTCATGATTGGAAACCCGGTTCCTACACTATTGGGTGATGCTTATTACTCTGTTCATCTTCGGAATTCTTATCATGGGGGAATGATTATCTGTTGCACGCCTTTGTTGTATCGGTGGTTTACCTCTCATATGCCTCAGTTTGACGCTTTTTGGGATGTCAAGAAGGAACCTCGTTGGGCTCCTAAGATCATGGCACTTACTCACTCGGATATTGATCGGTATCATCGAGTTTACCAGGATGCGGAGATTATTGACAGTTGTGGTAGTTTCCCCAATGTGCCTCTTCTTGGTACAAAGGGAGGAATTAACTATAACCCTGTTCTTGCACGGCGACAACTTGGTTATCGGATGAGGGATAAACCGAACAATATTCATCTGAGTAGTTTCTTTCTGAAGGAAGGAGAATACCACAGGGAAGCTAGGGAGCAGATTGCGAAAGCCTGGCGTCACATTCATAAGAAGAGTAGGAAGGATTTGGGACCTAGGGGTGTTGTTTCTTTGGAGCCATATCTTTAGTGGTTCCGATCGAGAGCCATTTAGTTGAAGATGCCATATACTCGGGAGACACCCATGCCTGATTTGTTTATGAAGACCACTCCTCCCTTATTAGATGATCTAGAAGAGTTGCAGCTTGCTTTGGTTAGGATGCAACAGGAAATGGATGCTTGGAAGAACAAGTTCCAGACTTTAGAGAGTTCCTACAGAGCAGACCTGAAGGAGAGAGATGATTTGATCGAGATCCTTGAGAGTCGAGCAGTAGAGTCTATGGAGAGGCAAGGAGATTTATTTTCTCCTAAGCCTCAAACAGGTGTTGTTTGTTCACTTCCTGATTCAAATGATTGGAAGGAGGTTGCCATCAGACATGTGGAATAAAAACAGAGGTTGAGAGCTCAGATTGCCAGGCTCACAGGGAAGCGCATTCGTACAGATTGATCTCTATCAGTTCCTTTTCTCAGGATTTTAGATTGTATTTTCATCTTGTACTTAGGATCATTGAAACTTGTAACCCATTTCGAAGTTATTATAATAAAAGTTTTCAGTATTTCAAATGCGTTGTTATTTTGATGTTTGCAATATGTCTGTAAATCTTAAATCCCTTGAAATATTAAATGATAAAATAATAATAATCATGTACATTGCATATCATGCATCATATTGCACATGTTTTGGCAATTTTTATGCATATCCAGGTGCCTTACCCAACTTCTTTACTTTATTCAGCAAGCTGACTCATCACTACAACACTCGGGCTAATTTCAAAAAGAAGATGGACAACTTAGAACAGGAGAATCGCGAGCTGCACGAAGAAGTTTCTGCTTTGAAGGATGGATTAGCCAACTTGAATACTCTGATGGAAGCTCTGGTGGTTTCTCAGAATCAGCCACCGAGTGTTCAACCTCAACCAACAAGGGAAAATGCTGAAGTTCTGACTGTTCCTGTATCTGCTACTCCGGCTATTGTTCAAAACCGTATGCCTCAGGGTTATCCGTGGGGAATGCCAGAGAATTTTGCACCTGAAGGTTTCAATCTTGGTCCTCAAGATGCTCCAGTGGTTCCAAATGTTGTTACTCCTGCACCTCCTGTGGTGCATACTGTTCCTGCTGCACCTCCTTCGGTGAATTTGGTTCCATTTGTTAATGAAGATGTGTGTCGTCCTTTCCCTCCGCCGAGTGAAGACTTGGGTCTTTATGACAGAATGGATGATTTCCAAGAGCAGTTTGAAAGAATGCAAAGAGAGATAAAGGCTCTTAGGGGAAAAGAGGTATTCGGGCAGAATGTGAATGAGCTGTGTTTGGTCCCGAATGTTAAAGTGCCTGCTAAGTTCAAGGTCCCGGAATTTGAGAAGTACAAGGGAAACACTTGCCCTCGTGCTCATTTGGTGATGTATGTGAGAAGGATGTCTACCCATACTGATGATCAGTATCTGCTGATTCATTTTTTCCAGGATAGTCTGACCGGTGCTGCGTTGAAATGGTACATGAGTTTAGACAGCGTCAACATCCATACTTTTAATGACCTGGGAGAAGCATTCATTAAACAATACAAGTACAATGTGGACATGGAGTCTGACCGTGACCAGCTTAGGGCCATGGCTCAGAAAGACAGAGAATCATTCAAAGAGTATGCGCAGAGATGGCGCGAAGTGGCTGCACAAGTGATTCCGCCCATGGAAGAGAAAGAAATGACCAAGATTTTTCTAAAGACGCTGGGAGCTTTCTACTACGAAAGAATGGTAGCAAGCGCCCCAAGTGATTTTACAGAGATGGTAGGAATGGGTGTCCGCCTAGAAGAGGCAGTAAGAGAAGGCCGTTTGACAAAGGGTGAAGGATCTGAAGGTGTGAAGAAGCCATCTTACGGGTTTACAAAGAAGAAAGAGGGGGATACAAATGCTGTTATGCAAGAGAGAAAGGTAAACACTCCTAGAAGGAATTATCAACGTCATCAGCAAGTCGCCTCAGTTACTCCTGTTATGAATGCCGCTCCAACTACCGTTTCTTATCAGAGACCATCCCAGCAGAGGAATCAAGGGTATAATCAGAGAAGGGAGAACTATGATCTTATTCCCATGAGCTATGCAGAGCTATTACCAGCATTGGTTCAGAAGAAGTTGGTCCAGACACGACCACCTCCCGCCGTACCATCACCATTGCTGTGGTATTACAAAGCAGACCAGACGTGTGCCTTTCATCAGGGAGCACCAGGGCATAGTGTTGAGAATTGTTATCCTTTGAGGACTGAAGTGCAAAGGTTGTTGAAGTCTGGAATTTTATCTTTCAAAGACGTGGGACCTAATGTGAAAGACAATCCTCTACCCAAGCACGGGGGAGTGAATGCTGTGAATATGGTGGCCGGTTGTCCAGGTGACTTTCGAATTTTTGACATTAATCTGGTTAGAGGGGATTTGGTGAAGATGCACGCAGATCTCTGTAAATTCAGTTATTATACGCATGACCATACCGGTTGTGCTGTTTGCAGTATAAATATACAGGGTTGCGAGAAGATAAATGATGATTTGCAGGAGATGATGGATGAAGGTTTAATCCATATAATCAGGCCTAGGGCAGAATATGAAGAGGAAGTGAATATGGTTTCTGGATGTCCGGATGAATTCAGAATTTTTGATGTGGATCATTTGAATGAGGATCTAGTGCAGTTACATGCTACCTTCTGCCATACTGCTGGTCAGGTGGAACACTAATATGGATCTTGCATAATTTGTTGTCGAAATCCCCAAGGATGTTCTGTTGTGAGGGAAGGTGTTCAGTTGCTATTATACAATGGAACCATCAAGATCACAGGTCAGAGAGATGATTATCATGAGATTAATATGGTTGAAGTCTGTTTGATGAAAGAGTCAGAGGAAGAGTATGCCTCCGTAGATGAGTATTTCTCTTCAGACAAAGATTTGTTTGCCGGAAATGAATTTTTGATGGCTGATTGTGTTGAGGAAGGGGTGAATGTCATTGTACCTTGTTTTGGTGCACCCACTCATCTTGAGGTGGAGTACCATAGCAAACCAGTTGTTTCCCCATTGGTAATTAGTCTGCCAGGTCCTGTTCCCTATGAATCAGATAAGGCTGTTCCTTACAAATACAACGCTACGATCTTAGAAGATGGGGTGGAGATTCCCATCCAGCCGATGCCAGATGTTGGAAATATAGTTGATGATAGCAGAGTGACCCGTAATGGTCATGTATTTGCACCGATCATTCGAAGAGATGTTGTTGCTGGAAAGAAGATTGCTGAGAATGATGAGCCTAAGAAGTCTGCAGGAGGGACTAGTGGAGCTACATTAGAGAAAGAAGTGGATGATATCTTGAAGATAATTAAGATGAGCGATTATAGAATTGTAGATCAGCTATTGCAGACTCCTTCAAAGATATCTATTCTAGCCTTATTGATGAATTCCTCTGCTCATAGAGAATCGCTGATGAGAGTACTAGACCAAGCTTTTGTAGAGAATGACATGCCATTAGATCAATTCAGCAGCGTAATTGGAAACATTACGTCATGTAACAATTTGAGCTTCTGTGATGATGAGTTACCAGATGAAGGGAGGAATCACAACCTGGCCCTCCATATATCCATGAACTGTAAGAATGATCCGCTATCCAATGTGCTAATTGATAACGGATCCGCGCTGAATGTCATACCGAGAAGTACCCTCTTGAAGTTAAAGTATCAAGGAAAATCTATGCGCCCGAGTGGCATCATTGTGAAGGCTTTTGATGGGTCGAGGAAATCTGTCATCGGTGAAGTGGACCTGCCCATCCATATAGGACCACATTTGTTCTTGATAACCTTCCAGGTTATGGATATTATTCCCGCATATAGTTGTTTTCTTGGACGACCATGGATACACGAAGCAGGGTCTGTCACTTCAACTCTGCATCAGAAGCCAAAATTTGTGCGTGAAGGGAAGGTAGTGATCATAAATGGGGATGAGGCTGCTATTGGAACCCAGTTCCAAGCCCTATCCATTGAAAACATAAGGAGGAATGAGAATTCTGTAGTTTCCCTGGAGGACGCACAACAGGTTGTGCGCAATGGTCATAATGCAGTTTGGGGACGACTGGTGGATCCACCCGTGAACAAGAACAGAACTGGTTTAGGTTTTTCTTCGAAGAATGGCAAAGGCGAAAGTTTGAAGTCAAATTCTCCTGTGAACAATTATCATGATGTTTTCCGCAGTGGAGGCTACCTCCATCCAATTGGTTCTGGAATCAATGTTGTTGAAGAAGATGAAGCAGAGCAGGAAGTACCGAATTTTGTGACGCATGGAGTCCGAGTTCAGAACTGGGTCACCATTGATGTTCCTTCTTGCATACATATTTCAAAGTAATTTGTTTTGTTAATCTGTTTCTTTCTTTGAAAAGCTTTCACTCTGCCCAAGGTGAAAGTATTGTATGGGCTTATTCGTTTGCTTTGATTTTTAAGATCATTAATAAAAGTTGTCTTTGCTTCCAAAAATATGTCTTTATTTTCTGCTTTTTCTTAGGAAATGGTAATCAAATAAAAAACCCTTTCAAAATAAATGACAACTGAAAATTAATCTGCATGATCACTTGTTATATGTGTCAGTTTCTAAAAGCAATCATAAATCATATGTGTAGATTAATTAAAAAACCCGTTGAATACAATGACCCTGCACCCTCTCCTAACTTTGAATGTCTTGTGTTTGGGGCTGAAGAAGAAGATTATGATTAGATTCCAGAAGAGGTCTCACGGTTGCTTGAGCACGAGGATAATACCATTCATCCATATAAGGAGCCTTTGGAAGTGATTAATTTGGGTTCAGAAGAAGATCCGAAAGAGATTAAGATTAGAGCATCGTTGCATCTTGATGTGAAGAGCGGGTTGATTGAGCTGTTGAAAGAGTATGTGGATATTTTTGCTTGGTCTTATCAAGACATGCCTAGTCTAGATACAAACATTGTTGAGCATCATTTGCCATTGAAGCCAGAGTGTCCGCCAGTTAAACAAAAGTTGAGAAGAACCCACCCAGATATGGTAGTAAAGATCAAAGAGGAGGTCCTAAAGCAGATTAATGCTGGTTTTCTTGTGACGTCAGTGTATCCTCAATGGATTGCCAATATTGTCCCAGTACCGAAAAAAGACGGAAAAGTCCGCATGTGCGTAAATTACAGAGATCTAAATAAATCTAGTCCAAAAGATAATTTTCCATTGCCTCACATTGATATGTTAGTGGATAGCACAACAAAATTCAAAGTATTCTCGTTCATGGACGGATTTTCCGGGTATAATCAAATAAGAATGGCTCCAGAGGACATGGAAAAAACAACGTTTATCACACCCTGGGGAACATTCTGTTACAGAGTGATGCCCTTCGGGTTGAAGAACGCTGGTGCAACGTACCAGAGGGCTATGACAACCCTATTCCATGATCTGATGCACAAGGAAATTGAAGTATATGTTGATGATATGATTTCCAAATCCCAAACTGAAGAAGGGCATATAAAAGATTTATTGAAGTTGTTTCAGCGTTTGAGGAAGTTTCATCTCTGCTTGAATCCAAATAAATGCACCTTCGAAGTTAGGTCGGGGAAATTGTTGGGTTTTATTGTTAGCCAGAAAGGAATTGAAGTTGATCCTGATAAAGTCAGAGCAATTCAAGAAATGCCAGCACCAAGAACTGAAAAGCAAGTCAGGGGTTTCCTCGGGCGTTTGAATTATATTTCCAGATTCATTTCCCACATGACTACAAAGTGTGAACCGATCTTTAAGTTGTTAAAGAAAGATCAAGGTTGTGTGTTGACGGATGACTGCCAAAGGGCATTTGAGAGTATTAAAGAGTATATGAGTGAACCTCCTATCTTGCTCCCTCCCGTAGAAGGAAGACCGCTGATTATGTATCTAACGGTGTTAGATGAATCCATGGGTTGTATTCTGGGACAACAGGATGAAACGGGAAAGAAAGAGTTCGCCATTTATTATCTCAGCAAAAAGTTCACTGATTGTGAGTTGCGGTATTCGATGCTAGAAAAGACATGTTTTGCTTTGGCCTGGGCGGCAAAGCGTTTGCGGCAGTATATGTTGAATCATACCACTTGGTTGATCTCCAAAATGGATCCAATCAAGTATATTTTTGAGAAGCCTGCTCTTACGGGGAGAATTGCCCGCTGGCATATGTTGTTGTCTGAATATGATATTGAGTACCGCACTCAAAAAGCTATTAAAAGTAGTGTGTTGGAAGATTACCTTGCTCACCAACAGGTGGAAGATCATCAGTCTGCAGAATTTGAATTCCCTGATGAGGATGTGATGTTATTGAAAGTGAAAGATTGTGATGAACCATTGCCTGAGGAAGGCCCTGACCCTGAATCTAATTGGAGTATGATTTTTGATGGAGCGGTGAATGCTTATGGTAAAGGAATTGGTGTTGTGATTGTCACTCCTCATGGATCGCACATTCCTTTTACTATGAGGCTAACATTTGATTGCACTAATAATATGGCGGAATATGAGGCTTGCGTCATGGGTCTTGAGGAAGCTATTGATCTTAGAATCAAAATTCTAGATGTGTATGGTGATTCAGCTTTGGTAATAAATCAGATTAAAGGAGAATGGGATACTCGTCACCCTGGCTTGATCCCTTACAAAGATTATGCTAGAAGATTGCTACCCTTCTTCAGTAAAGTTAAATTCCATCACATCCCTAGAGATGAAAATCAAATGGCGGATGCTCTGGTAACTTTGGCTTCCATGTATCAAGTGAATTCTTGGAATGATATACCCCGTATTACAGTTCGACGGCTGGATAGGCCCGCTCATGTGTTTGCGACGGAGGAGGTAGCAGATGAAAAACCTTGGTATTATGATATCAAGCATTTTCTTCAGACTCAGGAATACCCGATTGGTGCATCGAGGAAAGATAGAAAGACATTGAGAAGATTGGCAGACAGTTTCTTCCTTAGTGAAAATGTGCTATACAAGAGAAATTATGACATGGTCTTGCTCAGATGCATGGATAGACACGAGGAAGACATGTTGATGCATGAGATTCATGAAGGTTCATTTGGCACTCATGCTAATGGACATTCGATGGCTAAAAAGATGCTAAGGGCAGGTTACTATTGGTTGACAATGGAATCTGATTGTTACAAATTTGCAAAGAAGTGCCATAAATGCCAGATTTATGCAGACAAGATCCATGTGCCTCCGACACTTCTCAATGTAATTTCCTCCCCATGGCCTTTCTCTATGTGGGGTATTGACATGATCGGGATGATAGAACCCAAAGCTTTGAATGGACACCGTTTCATCTTGGTAGCAATTGACTACTTTACCAAATGGGTAGAGGCTGCTTCTTATGCCAATGTTACCAAACAGGTGGTTGTGCGTTTCATCAAAAACAATATGATATGCCGGTATGGTGTGCCGAGTAGAATCATCACTGACAATGGCTCAAATTTGAACAACAAAATGATGACAGAACTGTGTGAAGAATTCAAGATTGTCCATCACAATTCGTCTCCATACAGGCCAAAGATGAATGGGGCTGTTGAGGCTGCTAATAAGAATATCAAGAGAATTATCCAGAAAATGGTTATTACTTATAAGGATTGGCATGAAATGCTCCCTTTTGCTCTGCATGGATATCGAACATCTGTTCGCACTTCAACAGGAACAACCCTGTTCTCCCTGGTATATGGAATGGAAGTTGTACTCCCTGTTGAGGTAGAGATTCCCTCGTTGCGTGTGATAATGGAAGCCAAGTTGACAGAGGCTGAATGGGTCCAAAACAGGTTTGACCAATTGAATTTGATTGAAGAGAAGAGGATGACAGCTTTATGTCATGGGCAGTTATATCAGAAAAGAATGAAGAAAGCATTTGATAAAAAGGTCAAACCTCGTGAATTCAGAGAAGGCGACCTCGTGCTCAGGAAGATCATGTCTTTTAACACTGATTCTAGGGGCAAGTGGACTCCCAATTTTGAAGGACCGTATGTTATCAAGAAAGCCTTCTCTGGTGGTGCATTAATTCTTGAAACTATGGATGGCGAGGAGTTCCCACGTCCCATGAATGTTGACGCAGTCAAGAAATACTTCGCCTAAAGAAATAAAAGAACAGCTCGCTAAGTTGAAAACCCGAAAGGACGGCTTAGGCAAAAAGGAGCGTCTCGATAGGCTGAAAACCCGAAATAACGGTCTAGGCTAGAGACATAAACAGAATAAATTTCCCGCTAAGTTGAAAACCCGCAAGGGCAGCTTAGGCAAAAGTTAGGGATTTTTCTTGGCAAGTAACTACGTCAGACAAGACTTGATCGTTGAAGCAACAATCTTCTCGGATCCTCACCATACTTCAACAAAAGATGCTGCTCAGGACTTCAAAAGTTTTTGGGGGAATGGTGGTCATTGTATCTCAATGTATCTTTTCCATTATATATTACCATTTCCCAAACTTTGTATTCATCCATGGAGTCTCTCCATTCGCAGACTACCATTCTATTACTAAAATTCGAGCTTTTGCCCAATTCTTTGTGTTCTTATTTTTATTTAGCTTGCAAAGACTTCATTTATTACTGATAATAACTTTCAAAGCAAAAAGATTAAAAAAACAAAATTGACTTTTCAAAAAGAAAGACATCTTTACAATTCTATTTACTTTGGGATTTGTGATGAAACAATGACAACAAAAATGGCGATCCCTGGAATGAACAAACTCCGATTGTTTTAAGAATATTTACTTCCTTCGTGAAGGTTTTTATCAGGTCATCTTGTTGGTATATGCACAATCTTTGTGTGTTTCTCAGATGATTAAAGACGATACCAGTTGGCGTAAGGTACAATATTAGGTTTGTGATCCCATGATCCCTGGCCAAGTCTTGGTTCGCTTTTGATTTTGGGTTTGCATGGTCAGAAGCCTCTGTCCCAGGCTCCCCAATGAAGTTTTCCCTCATATGATGAAAGGTTTTATTCCCTTGGTGTGCTAAGATATCGCTCTTTTTGCAGTATCAGCATTAGTTTTGACTTCTTGATTTCCCAGGAAGACTACACCAGGGCATCTTTTGTTGGAATAGGTTTGGTTGATATGAAGAATCAATCCAGTATTTTCCAGTGAAGGCCTTGTTTATTTGATAGAAGTCATTTTCCCCAGTGAAGAACGTATCTTGGTTTTCCCTCGGTGATATGGTGTCGACATCCCCAATGAAGTCAGCATGAAGTCCCCAGTAGAGGTCTCGATGATGAAGTATTGTCTCCCTTAGTGAAGTCCGTATGTTTTTCTTCCTTCAAAGTGGGCCTGATTTCCCCAGTGAATGTTTGACAATTTGGTTTCCATTTTCCTTATTCATAATCAGTATCGAAATCCCCAATAGGAGTACGGACTGTGAAATATTTGTTTTCCCCATGGAAGTCTGTGTGTTATTCCCTGGGAATGTTATCCCAGGGCATCTCTTGTTGGAATGAGTATTCATGATGAAAAGTTTTCAATCCTCAGTTTTTTTTTCTCCAAGGAAGTGGGTTTGAATTCCTCAGTGAGGTTTGGTTGTCTCGGCGTCAGTCTGCTTTATTTGAGACTAGTTTTGTAATCTTCAGTAGGCACGTTGTTTTTGGAAAACTGGTTTCTCCGATGAAAATGGAAGAAAGATGTTCTATCCCGGTATCTGTTTGATTTAGCTACATCTGGATTATGTTTCTCCTCAGTGAAGTTAGGACAGACAATAGGTTTGGTTTCCGCAGTTGCTTTTACCTTTCTTGGATTAATCTTTCTGGTTGAAGTTTAGACCAATGTTGTTAGTACCTGAGGCAGTTTTGTTCGATTATGTATCCTTTTACCAGCATATGCACGATATCACTCATACATTCATACATGAATCATGCTTTGTTACAAATCATTTTTTATTGACATTGTGTTCTAACCTTCCTGCAGCGCTCCTTGCTTAGTTGGATTTGGTTTTCCCTCTTGAATTTATTTCTCAAAGGATGTATCTGTTAGAACAAAGTTTGAATCTACTACCCTATATTTAAGTTTTGATGATAACAAAGTGAAAAGATATATTATTTATAAGATTCATGTATGAACTATCTGCTGCCTAAAATTATTATGTTCTGACTTACAGATACTCTGATTGATATAAGCAAGATCACATCTAATCAGCATCAGAATTTGGTTCTTGACACCAGCATCAGAAGTTGCCATATCAGAATGTCAGAATCAGATGATCAACTCACGTACATGCTGAAACCTGATGAACAAGACTGCGCTAAACACTCTGATATAGAAACACAACAGTTCATCAGCAGCTAAGCAGAGTCAGAATGAGCCAAGCCAGAACTTGCATTAAGTAAGCAACGGTATTGTGCATTGAAAGCAAATTAATACCAACGGCCTCATTCCAGACAAGATCTGCTCGATAAGGAAAGTTTGTAAATAGCATTGAATCAAGAATATTGCATCCAACGTTCAACATCTCAGTGCTATATAAACAAGACTTTGAAGATTGAAATGGCTAATGCTCTCCAAATCTCTACACGCATAAAAGCTGATCAAAATCATCTTTCTCTCAGTTTTGCTAAACTCCACACATTCTGATATTTTATCATTGTTTAGCAATCTAGTTTTAAGCTTTAAGTTGTGTATACATCACAGTTGTGATACAGTTTTGTAGAAAACATTCACACACTTAGTTTTATCTCTTTGTAAGAAAGTGTTTCCTTGACAAACCGGGTTGTGGTTTGGATCAAGAAGGCTTTAGCAGTTGTTAAAGCAGTCTGTAATATTCAGTTGAATATAGTGGATTAAGACCTCGTTGGAGAGAGGCGAAATCACCTTGACGGGTGGACTGGAGTAGTTTGAGATCAAACGAACCAGGATAAAAATATCTTGTTCATTGCATTAGATTTCAGTTTTACAATTCACCCCCCCCCCCTTCTTGTGTTTTTCACCCCTTCAATTGGCATCAGAGCGCCTGGTTCTGAGCTAAAACACTTAACCGTGTCAGTACAAGATCCAGCGTCAGAAAAACACAATGGTAGGAAACAATTCTCACATCAGCAATGACAACAATGAGGACAGAGATAGATTCAGCGGCAAACCTCCAGTCTTTGATGGAGAAAACTTTGATTACTGGAAAGACAGAATTGAAAGCTTCTTTCTGGCACATGATGCTGATCTGTGGGATATGGTGACAGATGGATACACGCACCCTGTGAATGCAAGCGGCCAGAAGATTGATAGAAAAACAATGTCTGATCAACAAAAGCGTGACTTCAAGAATCACCACAAGGCCAGAACCATCCTCCTCAGCGCCATCTCCTATACTGAGTATGAAAAGATCTCCAACAGAGACACAACAAAGAATATTTTTGACTCACTCAGAATGACGCATGAGGGCAACGTTCAGGTCAAAGAAACAAAAGCTCTGGCGCTCATTTAGAAGTATGAGGCGTTCAAAATGGAAGAATCTGAATCCATTGAAACCATGTTCTCTAGATTCCAGATTCTGGTAGCTGGTCTCAAAGTTCTGGACAAAGGATACTCTACTGCTGACCATGTCAAGAAAATCATCAGAAGTTTACCCAAGCAGTGGAGACCAATGGTTACAACTCTGAAGCTAGCTAAAGATCTCAACAAAATCACTCTGGAGGAACTTATCAGCTCCCTCAGAAGTCATGAGATAGAGCTAGAAGCTGATGAGCCTCAGAAGCAAGGTAAGCCTTTAGCATTAAAATCTAACAAAAAATTTGAGTCTAAAGTTTTGCAGGCAGTTGAAGAAACATCTGATGGATCCTCATCAGAAGAAGAGGAACTCTCTCTCCTTTCCAGAAGAGTAAATCAACTGTGGAAGCAAAGACAAAGAAAGTTCAGGAATCCCAGAAGATCTGATCAGAACGAGTCTTCTTCCAGATACAGAAGGACAGATTCTTCCTCTGGATACAGAAGATCTAAAGGCTCCTCCAGTAGCAAAAAGCCAAACACCAAGGACATCATCTGCTATGAGTGCAATGAGCAAGGACACTATAAGAGTGACTGCCCAAAGCTTCAGAGGGAAAAGCCCAAAAAGAAGTTTGGAAGAGAGAAGAAGAAAAGTCTCATGGCTACATGGGATGACTCTGACTCGTCTGAAGCTGACTCAGAATCAGATGATGAGAGGGCAAACATAGCTCTCATGGCTAACATCTCAGAAGATAGTGAAGCTTCTGAATCAGACTCAGAATCAGATAGTGAAGAGGTATTTCCTAACTTTGTTGTTAATTTTACAAAGGCTGAACTTGCTGAAAGCCTTAATGAGATTCTGGAACGTTATCAGCAAATTAGAGCTAAATTCAGAGACCTGAAAAGGAATCTTGAATCTGACTCTAATAAGACTGAGAGTCTCAAATTGGAAAATTCTGAGCTGAGAAATAAGATTTCAAAATTATAAAACACTCTACAAAACTCTCAGAAGGAACCAATTTCTGAAACTCCCAGCAACGCTGATGAGATCATCAAGGAGTATGATCACAGTTTCCAGAAGTTCCTAGCTAAAAGCATAGATAGAAGCAAAATGGCTTCAATGATCTATGGAGTTAGCAGAAACGGCTGGAAAGGAATAGGATACCAAGGTAAGGTTCCTACACCAAAGAATGTCATGGACTTAACCATTAAACACACTCCTCTGAATTCACACTTTGTGTATGGTCACACACATGATATTAAATACACTAGCAGTAAGCACTCTGTGAAACCAAAATTCAACCAGAGTTCTGGTAAAACTAACAAATCAGGACCCAAGAAAATCTGGGTACCTAAGGATAAAATAATACATGTTGCAGATATCTTTAGCAGCAAGTCAGAAACACCAGTCATGGTACCTGGACTATGGCTGCTCACGACACATGACGGGAAGAAGGCATATGTTCCAAAGCCTGGAACTTAAGCCTGGAGGCCGCGTTGGCTTTGGAGGCAATCAGAGGGGAAAGATAATTGGCTCTGGAACTGTAGGTAATGGAAGTCTTCCCTCTATTAATAATGTTCTGCTAGTAGATGGATTGATGCATAATCTGTTATCCATAAGTCAATTAAGTGATAACGGTTATGATATAATCTTTAATCAAAAATCATGTAAAGCTGTTAGTCAGAAAGATGGGACTATCCTGTTTAATGGTAAGAGGAAAAACAACATTTACAAAATCAAACTGTCTGAACTAAAGAGTCAGAATGTAAAATGTCTTCTGTCTGTTAACAACGAGCAGTGGATCTGGCACAGAAGATTGGGGCATGTTAGTATGAGAAGAATATCTCAGATTAACAAACTCAATCTGGTCAGAGGACTTCCTAATTTGAAGTTCATTTCAGATGCTCTGTGTGAAGCATGTCAGAAAGGCAAATTTGCAAAACCTTCTTTTAAATCCAAAAATGTTGTTTCTACCTCTAAGCCATTAGAACTTCTGCACATTGACTTATTTGGACCAGTTAAAACTGCTTCAGTCAGTGGTAAGAAGTATGGGTTAGTAATCGTAGATGACTATAGCAGATGGACATGGGTAAAGTTCTTAAGACACAAGGACGAGTCACACTTTGTGTTTGTTACCTTCTGTAACCAAGTTTAGAATGAAAAGGATCTTAGAATCGTTAAAGTCAGAAGTGATCATGGTGGAGAATTTGAAAACAAAGATTTTGAGTCATTCTTTAATGACAGAGGCATTCTGCATGATTTCTCTTGTCCTAGAACTCCCCAACAAAATGGAGTTGTAGAACGAAAGAACAGAACATTGCAAGAAATGGCCAGAACCATGATCAATGAGACAAACGTTGCTAAGACCCTCTGGGCAGAAGCAATAAACACAACGTGCTACATTCAGAATAGAATCTCAATAAGACCTATTCTGGAAAAGACTCCATATGAATTGTGGAAGAACAGAAAGTCCAACATTTCATATTTTCATCCATTTGGATGTACTTGCTTTATATTAAATACAAAGAATTATTTGAACAAGTTTGACTCTAAAGCACAGAAGTGTATTATGTTAGGATACTCTGAACGCTCAAGAGGGTACAGAGTATACAATACAGAAACACAGATTGTGGAAGAATCTATCAGTGTTCGTTTTGATGACAAGCTTGACTCTGAAAAGTCAAAGCAGAATGAAGTTTTTGCAGGTATAGAAATTGAATTTACAGGTTCTGAAGACAAGTCATCAGAAGCTCTCAACACAGACATTCCTTCAACGTCTGAAAGGAGCACTGCTAGCAATCCTACAACAGCTGCTGATCAAACTCAGAAGAGATTACCCAGAAGCAGCTTGGATCACCCAGAAGAGACTATCTTAGGAAGAAAGGAAGATCCAATCAGAACAAGAGCAAGCTTCAGAAACTCTGAAGAAACTCTTATGGGACTTGTGTCTCTGATTGAACCTTCTTCTATTGATGAAGCACTTCTGGATAATGACTGGATTCTGGCAATGCAAGAAGAGCTGAATCAATTCACCAAAAACGACGTATGGGATCTCGTTCCCAGACCAAAAGGATTCAACGTCATTGAAACAAGATGGGTGTTCAGAAACAAGCTAAATGAACAAGGTGAAGTCATCAGAAACAAGGCACGACTGGTTTCACAAGGTTATAGTCAGCAAGAGGGGATAGACTATACAGAAACCTTTGCCCCAGTCGCCAGGTTAGAATCTATCAGACTTTTAATTTCATTTGCTGTTAATAGAGGCATCACTCTGTATCAGATGGATGTCAAAAGTGCATTCTTGAATGGTTATATAGAAGAAGAAGTTTATGTACACCAACCCCCTGGTTTTGAAAATACAAAACATCCAGAACATGTTTTCAAACTAAAGAAGTCACTATATGGTCTGAAACAAGCTCCCAGAGCTTGGTATGAAAGGCTAAGTAACTTTCTGTTAGAAAATGAATTCACCAGAGGGAAAGTGGATACTACTCTATTCTGTAAATCAGTTAAGAATGATATCTTAGTCTGTCAAATCTATGTTGATGATATTATTTTTGGTTCTACTAATCCTTCTCTTGGAAGAAAATTTGCTAAGTGTATGCAGGCAGAATTTGAGATGAGCCTCATGGGGGAACTGAAATTCTTTCTAGGAATTCAGATCAATCAAACTCCAGAACGAACTTACATTCATCAGAGCAAATACATCAGAGATCTTCTGAAGAAATTTGACCTCTCAGAATGTAAGCCATCAAAGATTCCAATGCATCCCACGTGCATTCTGGAAAGAGAAGAGGTAAGCAAAAATGTAGAACAGAAAGTCTACAGAGGTATGATTGGTTCTCTCCTCTATCTGACTGCTTCAAGACCTGACATATTATTCAGTGTTTGTATCTGTGCTAGATTCCAATCAGATCCTAGAGAATCTCACTTAACAGCTGTTAAGCGAATTTTCAAGTATCTGAAAGGTACTACTAATCTGGGTTTGTTTTATAGAAAATCTAGTGATTACAGCTTAGTAGGCTACTGCGATGCTGATTTTGCTGGAGACAGAGTGGAACATAAAAGTACTTCTGGAAGCTGCCAGTTTCTGGGAGAAAATCTGATCTCTTGGTCCAGCAAAAGGCAATCAACAATTGCACTATCAACAGCAGAAGCTGAGTACATAGCAGCAGCAGGATGTAACACACAAATGCTCTGGATGAAAAGTCAGCTTGAAGACTTCCAAATTTTTGAGAGTAACATTCCTATACTTTGTGATAATACTTCTGCTATTTGCTTAAGTAAGAATCCCATTTTACATTCTAGAGCTAAGCATATAGAAATAAAACATCACTTCATTAGGGACTATATTCAGAAAGGTATTTTGAACTTAAAATTTATAGATACAGACCATCAATGGGCTGATATCTTTACTAAACCCCTTTCAGAAGATAGGTTTAATTTCATTCTGAAACATCTCAGCATGAAAATCTGTCCAGAGTGAAAATGTTTTAATTCAATATATTTACCTTCAGAATGTAATTGTTTTACTGTGAACTTCTGATCAATCTTCTTTCAGTAAGATAGAACATGCAGATTGTATCAGATGCAAGTCTAAAGATCTGAGAGTCTAAGCTCAAAGACAGACATGCTGATCACTACATCAAACAAGTGTCATCCAATCATCAGCATATCTCTGAAGCAGAACGCGTGCATGCTTCTGAGAAGGCAAAACGCTGATTGGGTGCATTGAGACACATGTCTGGTAACCGTTTTTAAGTATCTTTCTCAAATCCCCCAAAATCAGCAAGCATTTAATGAAAAGTAATCATGCTTTTAAAATGCAATCATGATTTTTCTCTCTCTTAAAAAAAAAACGTTTATCTTTTCAAAATATTTTTGAAACTCTATTTAAACACATTAATCTCTCATTCTCATTCTTTACGCTTTCTCACTAATACTCAAGCATTTTCTGCATATTTCTGTGTTCATCTCTTGCAAAACCTTTTTTTCTCAGTTCTTCTCAAAACCTTTTTAGTGTGAACATGGCAACCTCCAGCAGTGCTTCTGCAGGTCCTCAGAAGAAAGCATCATCTGAGCAATATCAAGTGCCATTCAGAACTCTCCTCACTCCTGTGAAGAATCTTGAAGTGCTTTCTGAATTAATCATTGATTTTGGAAGCTTGAAGGAGAACGGTTTTGACCTAACTGAAGAAGTTAGGGCATAGAAGTGGGAAAGGTATTTTGACAGGTTGGTTGGACCAACATTCCCAATGCTAGTCAAGGAATTCTGGATTCACGCCAAGGCTTCAACACATCTAGTCACCTCCTTTGTTATGGGGAAGAAGATTGTGATCACTGAGGATCACATTGCAAGGCTAATAGGTTACAGTGGCGGTGGCGTCCGTTGTGTGGACATGGCTGAAAGATGTGCTGATGTGGGTATGATAGCTGCAAGGATTTTCACTCATGGGGTGCTCAGCAGCAAGATTAAAGATCTGAAGGATCATTATAGAGTTTGGGCCAAGATAATTATGGGGTGCTTCAACCACAGGAAACCAACCAGTTCTCCTGATTACATAAATGTGGATCAGCAGTTTCTGATCTACTTTATTAATCAGAAGGTAAAGATCAATCTGGCTCACTTCCTGTTCAACCACCTCAGAACAAGTGTGAAGGAAACCAGGGAAGAAGAAAGAACCAAGAGGGATTGGATACCCTTTGGAAGGTTGATATCAGATATTCTGACAGAGAATAGGCTGATAGAGCATCTGATAGAAGCTCAAGAGCTAAGCACTATTGAACTAACAGTTGGGAAACCTCTGAACGCAAAGAACTTGAAGAAGATGAAGTTGATAGAAAATATTCAGAAGGAACCCAGAGCTACTCCCATTGCTGATATCACCAGTAGAAGAGTTCCTCTGAGTGACTTTCCTCTATTTTCTGAAATAGAATATAAACCAGAGGTGGTTCTCAGGTACTTGGATGCGTGCAAGGCAGATGGTTCAGATCCAAATCTGATTATCAAAGCTCTGCATCAACCTCAGCAAGAAGTGGCTCTGAAGAAGATGAAGAAGAGGAAGGCACCACCAGAAGGATCATCCCAGCAGACACCCAGGAAAAGAGGTAATTCATCTGCTGCTTCTGTTTTAAATTCTTCTACTATTCCAGCATCTATTCCTCCTCAAACCTCTCATAGAATCTCTATTCCCATCCCTACCATAGATGAAACTGTACCAGAAGAGGACCCTTCTGAGGCATTAAAACTGAGAAGACCCAGAACCAAACATCCCAAACCAACAATCTCAACAACATCAGCTATTGACAAAGTGCTGTCTGATATTGATCAACACACTTCTGATCAATCAAACTCTGAACCACAAATTATCCCTCCTCCACAACCAGAACAACAGCAATCTGCTGAAGAACCAGAACAACAACAACAACCACTCTCACCAATTCCTGAAGAACCCATTATCCCTGAACAACCAGAAATTCCAACAACTTCTCCTCAACCAGTAATTCCGTCTCCCTCTCCTCAACCAGAAATTAATCCACCATCACCTCAACCAGAGTTTCATCACTCTGAAACTCCTTCTCCTCAACCATCTGAACCTCATTCACCTCAACCATCACCTTTGGCAATCCAGCTGCCAGGTGGAACAACTATCACCTTAGCACAATTTCCATCCTCATCAGAATCTACACCACCAAATACTCCCAAAACACCACCTAGTCCAATCATAATTTCTGATTCTGAAACTCCCTCTCCAAAACAAACAGCTGCCAAGAAAACCTCTGAAAACCCCAGCAGAACCTTCATAGACTTAACCAGTCTTGACCGTCTTGCTGATCTGAAACATAAAATTTCCATCCCAAAACCAAAACAACCAGATGTTTGCTCTGGTATTATGAATTTTGAAACAGGTGTGCTGCAATGGATCGCTTCTTTGAAGCAAGTCTGTCCTGGCATGATTGACCCAGCTGCTTCTGATCAGCTCTGGTCACAATTCAGACTTTGGGTACGTGCTGAAGCCCTCAAGTTGCAGGATATCAACTATGAGAAGGCACAACAGAATTTCAACAAGCTTCTGAATGAAGTTGGAAGTTAGCTTCTGAAAGAAGACGTGCTCCCTCTGGATAGTGAACCTTGGTCTGAGAAACAACAAGCTTCAAAGGTGCAATCATAAGAAGACAAGACCATTCAAGCTGAAGAAAGTCAAGCAGAAGGTGTTGCTGAAAGCTCTCAGAAGCTTCCTGCTTCTGATGCTTCTCAAGCTGCCTTGGACAGGCAGACTCTGGAAGAACTAAGGCTGAATGACATGCGTCTGCAGCAGCGGATGGATGAAAACGACCGGAAGATGAAAGAAAGAATGGATGTGCAGGATAGCAAGATTGAAACTGTTGTCAGCATGGTGCACAAGCAGAATGAGACTGCTGAAAAGATCCAAGCCATGCTGGAGAACCTGTTCACACGCTTGCCTCCTCAACCTTAGTCTTTTTTTTCATTCATGTCCGTTTCATGTTTTCTTTGATTTTCTGATGTACTGTTTGAATACGTTTTGTACTATTTTCATGTTTTGATTCTGAACTCTTTTAATATAACTAGTTTTTCTGATCTTAACTGTTTTAGCACATCACTTACACTTTTTGATTGCTGACAAAAAGGGGGAGAACAAGAATGATATTTTAAACAATAACGGCTAACTAGACAGAAATTCTCAAACATTCTAACTCTATTACTTGAAAATGTTTTTCTGTTTTGCTTAAAGTCTACAGGTACAAGGAAGCTCCTGGACACTCTGAAGACTAGAAGCTCTGATCACTATGAAGCTCTGATCCGCTCTGATACTCTAATCCAAAGCAAAGCTCTGACAAGAAAAGCTCTGAAGCTCTGCTCTGACATAAAGCTTCTGATAGTCAAAGACTCTGATACTCTGATGTTCAAAAGAAGGCAAAAAGATCTGATCCTGAAGAACACGTGTAATCAAAGGGAAGTAATAAACTCAGGGGGAGTATCTCTCAACTCTGATATCTTTTAACTCCTTATCCTTTTTACTTCTTACTCTGATGCATATCTCTGATACCTTTTCACGTTATTTTCATTTAAAAATATCTAGTTTTTGTCATCATCAAAAAGGGGGAGATTGTTAGAACAAAGTTTGAATCTACTACCCTATATTTAAGTTTTGATGATAACAAAGTGAAAAGATATATTATTTATAAGATTCATGTATGAACTATCTGCTGCCTAAAATTATTATGTTCTGACTTGCAGATACTCTGATTGATATAAGCAAGATCACATCTAATCAGCATCAGAATTTGGTTCTTGACACCAGCATCAGAAGTTGCCATATCAGAATGTCAGAATCAGATGATCAACTCACGTACATGCTGAAACCTGATGAACAAGACTGCGCTCAACACTCTGATATAGAAACACAACAGTTCATCAGCAGCTAAGTAGAGTCAGAATGAGCCAAGCCAGAACTTGCATTAAGTAAGCAAACGGTACTGTGCATTGAAAGCAAATTAATACCAACGGCCTCATTCCAGACAAGATCTGCTCGATAAGGAAAGTTTGTAAATAGCATTGAATCAAGAATATTGCATCCAACGTTCAACATCTCAGTGCTATATAAACAAGACTTTGAAGATTGAAATGGCTAATGCTCTCCAAATCTCTACACGCATAAAAGCTGATCAAAATCTTCTTTCTCTCAGTTTTGCTAAACTCCACACATTCTGATATTCTATCATTGTTTAGCAATCTAGTTTTAAGCTTTAAGTTGTGTATACATCACAGTTGTGATACAGTTTTGTAGAAAACATTCACACACTTAGTTTTATCTCTTTGTAAGAAAGTGTTTCCTTGACAAACCGGGTTGTGGTTTGGATCAAGAAGGCTTTAGAAGTTGTTAAAGCAGTCTGTAATATTCAGTTGAATATAGTGGATTAAGACCTCGTTGGAGAGAGGCGAAATCACCTTGACGGGTGGACTGGAGTAGTTTGAGATCAAACAAACCAGGATAAATATATCTTGTTCATTGCATTAGATTTCAGTTTTACAATTCAACCCCCCCCCTTCTTGTGTTTTTCACCCCTTCAGTATCTTCTTTGGCCGTCTTGCTCTAGTTTGTTTCTAATTGGATTCGTGGTTGCATGACAATATCATTTACTCTAGATTTCTGAGGACTTTGAGCTTTGATTTGTGCATTTATTTTGCACGAGAAGACTTTATCTCTTCAGTAGGAATAATGTGTCATTTCCCCGGGAAGCCATATCTCATTTCCCCAGGAAGTTATATCTCATTTCCCCAGGAAGTCATATCTCTTTCCCCGGGAAGCCACATTTCTATCCCCAGAAAGTCGTTTCTTTTTGCAATCCTCCATGATAACAAGCAACAGGTATCTTTGTTTGAGCAACTCGTGCTTCCCTGTACAAGTCGACGTAACTTTTTTTGCTATTTCCTCTATGAGTGGTTAGCTTGCAGTTCGTCGTCAGTTTACGCCAGTGGATGGCAAGACTTTCAAATTCACAGAAATTTCTCGTTGTGAAATCTTTGCAAGTGGAAGTCTCTTTATTTGAGACAACTTACATATTACCTTTTCCAGGCGGAATTCCTTGGTTAAGGAAGAAGTTGAGACCCGTTCTAGGTGAAACACCAGAAGTTTGGGGAACATATGATATTTTCAAAATCTACCTTCAGTGAACGTTGGTAGTGCATCGGCGGTGAACGTCGGTGTTTCTTATCTTTTTGCTATCATCAGTGAACGGTGGTGGTTCCTCGTCAGTGAACGGTGATGGTATGATATTTTCAAAATCTACCTCCAGTGAACGTTGGTAGTGCATCGGCAGTGAACGTCGGTGTTTCTTATCTTTTTTCTATCATCAGTGAACGGTGGTGGTTCCTCGTCAGTGAACGACGATGGTATGATATTTTCAAAATCTACCTTCAGTGAATGTTGGTAGTGCATCGGCAGTGAACGTCGGTGTTTCTTATCTTTTTGCTATCATCAGTGAACGGTGGTGGTTCCTCGTCACTGAACAGAAATGGTATGATATTTTCAAAATTTACCTTCAGTGAACGTTGGTAGTGCATCAGTAGTGAACATCGGTGTTTCTTATCTTTTTTCTATCATCAGTGAACGGTGATCGTTCCTCGTCAGTGAACGGAGATGGCATGATATATTTTCTCTTCTACCTTCAACTATTGAGTTGGTAGTTTACCGTCATCTGTGAGTCGGTATATCTTCTTCTCTCTACCTTCAGTGAATGTTGGTAGACATTGGCAATGAACGTCGATGCTTATTATCCTCCTCTCTGGTTCTATTCTTTTGGTCCACCCGTGATTTATTTTCCTGGTGGGGTTGCTCCTTTGTTTCTTCATTTTTGTGGCATCCCCAGTGTTACTTTGCGTCTCTTTTGTTCTGTTCATATGCATCCATAATCATAAGCATTGCATGGCATCTTAGAGACAAAAATAAGGCTTGTTTTATATTTAAGTATCTTCAATCGCGTCGACACGAAGATTTGTAACCTTCGTATCTCCGGATAGAAGACACTTAAATAAGGGCAGCTGTTGTATCCCAATTTTTGCCCCTAAGATTCCTCTATCATATCATATCAACTCAATCATAACAAGATCACATTAGGGTTGGTTCTTCCTCTTTTTTCCTATCTTTAAGTTTGCTCTTGAGGAATCTCCAAGCACCTTAATTGTGTATTTTGTATATGTGTTGTTAACTAACTTCTAATCAAAATACAAAAAAATATTTGTCTTTGTCTTTGTATATTTTTGTTTTGTAGGTACCAAGTCGAAGCATCTAACAAATAAGGATTTCTCGTATTATTTCCCTAAAATCTCTATTTGCAAAGAAAAAGAATTAAAAATTTTCATTTTTTTCACTGATGCAATCCATTGCTCTTAAAGTGCAATCGATTGCACATAGTGTATTTTGCGCCATTTTTGAAAAAAATACACTGTGCAATCGATTTGCACTGTAGTGCAATCGATTGCACAACGTGAAAATTAAAAAAAAATCAGCATTTTAAACTTGTCAAATTTTGGCTCTAATTTTCCTTCACTTTTGAAAGATGTATCATTAATTCAAATTTTAGTGCCAATCTTTCATTTTTAAAAAAAGAATTATCATTAATTCAAATTTTGGCTCTAATATTTGAAAGAATTATCATTAATTCAAATTTTGGCTCTAATTTTTGAAAGAATTATCATTAATTCAAATTTTGGCTCTAATTTTTGAAAGAGTTATCATTAATTCAAATTTTGGCTCCAAGAATCAATTACCAAATTACCACTAATCCCAATCCTAAAACTCTATAAATAGAGCTCTCATTTCATTCAAATTTCAAGCTTTTGATAGCCAAATCTGACTTGCTAAAAAATCTCTCAATTCTCTCCATCTACCAAATTCACTCAAAGCTCCATTTTCAAAAAGTTAGTAAGTTTTGCATTGAAGCTTACTAATCTTTGAGCTAAACCTTCATCCAAACAATTTTTCTCCATCAATTCTATACATCCAAGCTTGGTCAATTGATTCTTGTGGTTGAATTGAATCAAATTCTTGAAGTTGTTTTGATAATTCTCTAGATCTACCTTTGGTAAGTTGGATAATTCATCTTTCACAATGTGATCTCTTGGTGATCTTTGGGATTGATTATTTGAGCATTATTTTGTGATTTCAATGGTGTTATTTTCTCATGATTTGATAGAATTTTCGTTCTCAAGTTGATCCATGATCATAAGGTGTTTGATGGAAAGTTTGAACAAGAAATTGCCCTTTTAAAGTGTTGTTTTTGCTACTGTAACTGTGTGCAATCGATTTGCACTGTAGTGCAATCGATTGCAAAGAAGCAATTTTTCATAATTTTTAGAAAACTGTACTGTGTAAATCGATTTACACAATAGTGCAATCGATTTACACAGGGACATAATGCACTTTTTTGCCTTGTTTTGGGGAAGCTTTGATCCAAAATGCTTTTTCGACTCACTCCTTTTGATTTTTGGTTTGGATTGCAATTTTAAATGTCCAATTTGTCTTTAAACTCAATGGACTTTGTGATGTAGATGAAGTTGTATAAATGTTCATCAATTCAAATCTAACTAAGAGTTAATTATTTAATTCATTTTTGGTGCTTTGGATTAATGATATGTTTAGTGCTTTAATCCATCTAGAGGAGTGGTTGAATTTAAAGATGAAAGAATTTTGAAATGGTGATCCAAATTAGCTTATCATTCCCCTCCCTCTTCATCTTATCCCTTTCTTTTTTTAATTGTGCTACATGTTAAGGGATGGTGATCTCTATATCATTTATCCAAACATGAAGTACATAGATTGATATTGACCAACCTCAAAATAGGTGCGACTTCTACATAAGTCCACTTACGATTGCTTCACATAACGCTAAATTTTGTCCTGATTCGAATAAATGATCATTTGTGGCCCAAACTTATGATTGCAAGCCCAAGTATGTTAATTTGATCTCTTTGATCCAATAACCTTGAGATTCATTGTGTGGATGTTTGGTTCTACCAATCCTCTAATGGATCTACAATACCTTTGATCAACGCGGATCACTTAAACATCGTTGATCATTACATGTTGCCTTGTGAGAATTCCAAAATGGATGATATACTTGAAAAAAAGCAAATGCAACTTGTTGTGTAGAGGCTTTGGTTCTACCAATCCTCTAATGAGTTCCAAATGCAAGTTTCAAGATGGTCATCCAACTAACCACTAATTACTAACAATTAACTTTACTTTACGCTTTTATTTTCATGCTTTATGTACCATTTACTTTTAGCATTTTACATTTCATGCTATTTTCATCTTTTGCTCACTTGAGAATTTACTTTTATGTCATTTTTATTTTGCTCACTTGAGCTTTTCTTTCTTTTTAAAGACACCTAATAATCAACATGAACCATAAAAATCATTAATGATACTTGGACTACATGGTTACTATCCTTTGCATTATGGAGTGATGGACTTCTTGGACTTAGGATTAGAGACCTTGGCCTATCTTGGAGAATTTGTGACTATATTTGATATTTTGTCTGGAGTTCTTGAGGTTTACCTCAATACATTGGGTTGTTTGTTTGTTTTGTGTGCAGGTTATTGAGATTACGATCTTTGTTTGTAATCTAGAATTCACCTGTATACAGCCGTTACTCTGCCCAATTTTTGCGAAGACTTAAAACACTTGAAGTTTGGTTCTTTCAAGAGGTCTAGTATCTTTGCTTGCTTGGTTTCAATCCGAAGAATGGGAATTCTATATTGACTCATAATGTCAAGTATTGGCTTCTTGTTGGTTAGATGGTTCTTATCCCTAGATTTTACCTTATGCTTTAGGATAGCCTCTTCTTCTCCTCCCATCTTCTTTAATTTCAAAAATCTTCTCCCTCCTTAAAAAAAAACTCTTCTTGTTTTGAAACTTGAAACATTTTCATAACAAACTTGGAATTAGGTCCATGCATCTTCAAAACATTTTCATAAATAAATTTCAATTAATTTAATAATACCTTAACCTTTTTTTGTGAGAAGACTAAAAGTTAATCAATCTCATTTCAAACCATTTTTCCACTTTGGCTTTTATCTTTAAACTTTTCTCAAAAGATTAGACTCTTGTCAATCCTTGTAGTGATGCAAACAACTATACTTCTACAATATGTAGTGAAGTGAGATATTTTCTACTTGGGTGTTGAGTGAGGCATTGTTGATTTTAAAATCCAAGCCATATCCTCCACTTTGAGATGATGCAAATTCTCCTTTCTCATGATTGTGGGTAGTAAGTATGTTTTTCACACGGACAATTGCGATGATGTTTTATCTCATAAAATCAACCAACACACTTGTGTTTCAAATTTTTAAAAGAGGAACTACGTGTACCCTGATCCCCTATTGCACGAAAGGTGGTACATAGGCACTAAAGGTTCGCAACTGCGGCGGGTTCAAAAATCATTAAAAAAAAATTTCTCTTCTCGTCTCCATCATCCATTTTTTATATAACACATTTTTATAGCCAAATATATAGATTTTTCAAAGAGGTTCCTGCGGAGTACCGTATATGTTTAGGGTGCTAATACCTTCCCTTTGCATAACCAACCCCCTTACCTTGAATCTTTCCCCCTCTTTTTGGGTTATTCGCTCTTTTCCCATTCCTTTGGAAACAATAAAGCGTGGTGGCGATTTTGATTTTGATTTGTATAAAGTCTAGTCAATCCAATGGCTTAGTCTTGCACATTTCTACCGCTACATGATGCATTGTTGATTTCAAAATATAATCCATATCCTCCACTTTGAGATGATGAAAATTCTCCTTTCTCATGATTGTGGGTAGTAAGTATGTTTTCCACACGGACAATGACAATGATGTCTTATCTCATAAAATTAACCAACATACTTGTGTTTTAAATTTTTTAAAGAGGAACTATGTGTACCCTAATCCCCTATTGCACGAAAGGAGGTACGTAGGCACTAAAGATTCGCAACTGTGGCGGGTGCAAAAATAAATAAAAAATATTTCTTTTCTCACCTCCACCATCTATTTTTATACAACATTTTTATAGCCAAAATATACAGATTTTACAAAGAGGTTCCTGCGGAGTACCATAGATGTTTAGGGTGCTAATACCTTCCCTTTGCATAACCCACCCCCTTACCTTGAACCTCTCCCCCTCTTTTTTGGGTTATTCGCTCTTTTCCCATTCCTTTGGAAACAATAAAGCATGGTGGCGATTTTCATTTTGATCTGTATAAGTCTAGTCAATCCAATGGCTTAGTCTTAAACATTTATACCGCTACAGGAAAAATGGCGACTTCACTGGGGAAAGATTGACCTCTTGCTGGCCCCTCCCTAAGTGGGTTGAGCCTATCTTTGTTTATATCTATGTATATGCTATTGTTGTTTATGTGTTATATGTTGTATATATGTGTATCTGGATTTTCCTGGTTTTCAGGGTGTTTGGTGATTACTTATAAGTCCTATACCCGAACTTGGGAAAACTTTAAGATAAGACGGGCGGTATAATCATGTTAACTTTGAGGGAGTAATCCCAAAAAAGGAGGCATGAGAGCCCCCACTCAGTGGAGGCCCCTTTAACTGTAGTGTCATTTACTGAGTAATCAAGAAGACGTACTGCTTTTGACCTGGGAGCTTGCTCAAGCTGAGGACTGTAGAATACCTAACCCATCTTGGCCTTTTAGGTGTAGTGCAGAAGCTATGACGGAGTAATCCAGAAATAGTTGTCACGCGATGCTACGCTCGGACGAGTTTTTCTTGAGAATATTACTAATTATCGAGTTAATCGGGAAGTTGGTAATATATGAAGGAAGGATGTAGACTCTGGGAACCTTTAGAACCTTGTTCGGCAGGTGATAACTTTTAGACCATACCTTATGGGTAATACCTTCGACCTCATCCTCGTGACGTTGAACCTATGAACCCTATATGTGTGATCTTGTGTGTGATTGATGCATCATGCATCCATGCACTCATAAGCATCTGTTAAAGAAATCTTATTTCAAGGGACTTAAAAGTTGACCATTTGTGAATATCTCAGGTAACCATGGATTCTGGGAAAAGAAAGACCGGGAAATACAGTTTCAACGATCCCAAGGTAGATGAGTTGATCAGTCTAGTTCCCGAGATTTAGTGTTCTGCATATTTTTGAAGGAAGTATGGATCCATCATTCCTCTCATGAAGCTTATTATAAAGGAGGGTTTCCTCTCGACCTTAGTCCAGTTCTATGATCTGATGTATCATTTCTTTACTTTTCCCGACTATCAGTTGATGCCTACACTGGAGGAGTATTCTTATCTATTAGATTTACCTGTTATCGATCGTGTTCCTTTTACTGGCTTGGAGGATGAGCCAAAATCACTTGAGATTGTTGCTTTGATCCATCTGGGGAAGTATGAGGTTGAAGCCCATATGACTACTAAAGGAGGGATTAGAGGATTACCAACTCAGTTCTTATTAGAGAAAGCTTGTTACTTTTCCAGGATGAAGAGTACAGTCGCTTTTGAGGCCATCTTTGCTCTACTTGCTTACGGGTTGTTCTTATTTCCTAATGTGGACATGTTTGTTGACATTAATGCTATCAGGATCTTCATGATTGGAAACCCAGTTCCTACATTGCTGGGAGATACCTATTACTCTATTCACCTTCGGAATTCTTACCATGGGGGGATGATTATCTATTACACGCCTCTGTTGTATCGGTGGTTTATCTCTCATATGCCTAAGTATGATGCTTTTTGGGATGTCAAGAAGGAACCCCGTTGGGCTCCTAAGATCATGGCACTTACTCACTCGAATATTGATTGGTATCATCAAGCTTACCAGGATATAGAGATAGTTGACAGTTGTGGTAGTTTCCCTAATGTACCCCTTCTTGGTACAAAGGGAGGAATTAACTATAACCATGTTCTTGCGCGACGACAACTTGGTTATCCAATGAGGGATAACCAAATAGTATTCATTTGAGTAGTTTCTTTTTGAAGGAGGGAGAAGACCATAGGGAAGCTAGGGAGCAGATTGTGAAGGCCTGACGTCATATTCATAAGAAGAGTAGGAAAGACTTGGGACCTGGGGGTGTTGTTTCTTTAGAGCCATATCTTCAGTGGGTCTAAACAAGAGCTATTCAATTGTAGGTGCCGTATTCCCGAGAAACACATATGCCTGATTTATTCGTGAATACCACTCCTCCCCTATTAGATGATCTAGAAGAGTTGCAACTTGCTTTGGTCAGGATGCAACAGGAAAAGGACGTCTGGAAGAATAAGTGCCAAACTCTAGAGATTTCCATTAAAGAATATTTGAAGGAGAAAAATGACTTGATTGAGATCCTTGAGAGTCGGGCTGTAGAGACCATGGAGAGGCAAGGGGATTTATTTTCTCCTAAGCCTCAGTCAGATGCTACTTGCTCACTCCCTGATTCAGGTGATTGGAAGGAGGTTGCCACCAGGTATGCTGAAGAAAACCAGAGGTTGAAGGCTCATATTTTCAAGCTCACAGGGAAGCGCCAACATATAGAGTGATAACCATCAGCTTCGCTTTTCAGGGTTTTAGATTTTATTTTCATCTTGTACTTGGGATTATTAAAACTTGTAATCCATTTTGAAGTTGTTATAATAAAATTTTCAGTATTTTCAAATGCGTTATTACTTTGATATTTGAAATATGTCTATAAATTTTAAACCCCTTGAAATATTAAATAACAAAATAAAATCATGTGCATTGCACATAATGCATCATATTGCACGTATTTCTTGCATTTGTTATGCATATGCAGGTGTCTTACCAAGCTTCTTTACTTTGTTCAGCAAGCTGACTCATTACTACAACACTCAGTATAATCTCAGAAAGAAGATGGACAACTTAGAACAAGAGAATCGCGGGCTACGCGAGGAGATTTATGCTTTGAAGGCCGGCATGGCCAATCTTACTGCTTTGAGGGAATCTTTGGTGGCTACTCAGAATCAGCCACCGAGTGTTCAACCTCAACCAACAAGGGTAACTATTAAAGCTCCTACTTTTCCTATGTCTGCTACTCCAGATGTTGTTCAGAATCGCATACCTCAAGGTCACCCATGGGGAATGCCAGAGAATTTTGTGCCTGAAGGTTTCAATCTTGGTACTCAAGATACTCCATTTGTTCAGACTATTGTTACTCTTGCACCTCCTATGGTACATGATCCTGCTGCACCGCCTTCGGTGAATATGGTTCCATTTGTTAACGATGATGTGTGTAGTCCTTTCCCTCCACCAAGTGAAGACTTGGGTCTTTATGATAGAATGGATGATTTCCAAGAGCAGTTTGACAAGATGCAGAGAGAGATGAAGGTCCTCGGGGGAAAAGAGTTATTTAGGCAGAATGTGAATGAATTATGCTTGGTCCCAAATGTTAAGATACCTGCGAAGTTTAAAGTCCCGGAGTTCGAGAAATACAAGGGCAACACTTGCCCTCGTGCTCATCTTGTGATGTATGTAAGGAGAATGTCTACCCATACTGATGATCAGCGTCTGCTGATTCACTTTTTTCAGGATAGTTTGACCGGTGTTGCGCTGAAGTGGTATATGAGTTTGGACAGTGTCAACATCCATACTTTCAATGACTTGGGAGAAGTGTTTATCAAACAATACAAGTACAACATGGACATGGCGCCTAACCGTGATCAACTTAGGGACATGGTTCAGAAAGACAGGGAATCATTCAAAGAATATGCACAAAGATGGCGTGAGGTAGCCGCCCAAGTGATTCCTCCTATGGAAAAGAAGGAGATGACTAAGATTTTCTTGAAGACTCTGGGTGCTTTCTACTACGAGAAGATGGTAGTGAGTATGCCAAGTGACTTTACTGAAATGGTAGGTATGGGTATCCGCTTAGAAGAGGCTGTAAGAGAGGACCGTTTAACAAAGAGTGAAGGATCTAGAGGTATGAAGAAGCCATCTTATGGGTTTACCAAGAAGAAGGAATAGGATGCAAATGCTGTCATGCAAGAGAGGAGGGTTAACACTCGTAGAAGGAATTCTCAGCGTCATCAGTAAGTCGCCTCAGTTACTCCAGTTATGGGTGTAGCTCCAACCACCGTTGCTTATCAGGGACCATCCCAGCAGGGGAATCAAAGGTATAATCATAGAAGGGAGAGTTATGACCATATTCCTATGAGATATATAGAATTAATATCGGTATTGATTCAGAAGAAGTTGGTTCAGACGCGACCACCTCCTACTGTACCATTACCATTGCCTTGGTATTACAAGGTAGACCAAACATGTGCTTTTAATCAGGGAGCACCAGGGCATAATATTGAGAATTATTATCCTTTGAAGACTGAGGTGCTGAAATTGGTGAAGTCTGGTATTCTATCTTTCAAGGATGTGGGTCCTAATGTGAAAGATAATCCTCTACCCAAGCATGGACGAGCAAATGCTGTGAATATGGTGGCCGGTTGTCCAGGAGACTTCCAGATTTTTGACATTCATCTAGTTAGAGGAGATTTGGTGAAAATGCATGCAGACCTCTGAATTTAGCTACTATACGCATGACCATTCTGGTTGTGCTATTTGCAGTACATACATATAAGGTTGCGACAAGATAAAGTCTGATTTGCAAGAGATAATGGATGAGGGCCTCAACTACATAATCAGGCCTAAGGCAGAGTATGAAGAAGAAGTAAACATGGTTTCTGGATGTCCCGGAGAGTTCAGAATCTTTGATGTGGAACATATGAATGAGGATCTTGTACAATTTCATGCTACTTTCTACCACTTGGCTGGTCAAGTGGAACACCAGTATGGATCTTTCCGAATTTGCTGCTGAGATTCCCGAGGATGTTCAATCGTGAAGAAAGGTGTTCAGTTGTTCTTGGACAATGGAACCATCAAGAGTCTGATGATGAGTATGCATCCGTAGATGAGTATTTCTCCTCAGATGAGGATTTGTTTTCCAGAAATGACTCAATAATGATTGATTGTGTTGAAGAAGGGGTAACGTCATTATACCTTGTTTTGGTGCACCCGCCCATTTTGAAGTTGAATATTATAGCAAGCCAGTTGTTACCCCATTGGAAATTAGTTTGCCGGGTCCTATTCCCTACAAGTAAGATAAGGTTGTACCCTACAAATACAATGCTACAATCTTAGAGGATTGAGTGGAAGTTCCCATCCAGCCAATGCCTGATGTTGGAAATATTGCTGAGAATAGTAGAGTGACCCGCAGCGGTCGTGTATTTGCACCACTTATTCGAGGAGATGTTAGTGCTGGAAAGAAAATTGTTGAGAACATTGAACCCAAGAAGGCTACAAGTGAATCTAGTGGAGCTACGTTAGAGAAAGAAATGGATGACATTTTGAAGATAATCAAGATGAGCGACTACAAAATTTTAGATCAGCTACTGCAAACTCCTTCAAAAATATCTATCTTGGCTTTTTTGATGAACTCCTATGCTCACAGAGAATCTTAGATGAGGGTATTGGACCAAGCTTTTATGGAGAGTGATATACCAGTAGACCAATTCAGCAGTGTAGTAGGGAACATTATGTCATGTAATAACTTGAGTTTCTGCGATGATGAATTTTCAGATGAAGGAAGGAATCACAACCTCGCCCTCCACATCTCTATGAACTACAAGAATGATTCACTATCCAATGTGCTGATTGATAATGGATCCGTTTTAAATGTTATACCGAGGAGAACTCTTATGAAGTTGAAATATCAAGGAACGCCCATGCGCCCGAGTGGCATCATTGTGAAAGCGTTTGATGGATCAAGGAAATCTGTTATTGGTGAAGTGGACTTGTCTATTCATATAGGACCACATTTGTTTCAGATCACTTTCCAGGTCATGGACATTGTACCCGATTATATTTGTTTGTTGTGACGACCGTGGATTTATGAGGCAGGGGCTGTCACTTCAACTTTACACCAGAAACTGAAGTTTGTACATGAAGGGAAAGTAGTGATCATAAATGGGGAACATGCATTATTGATATCTCATTTGTCCTCTTTCAGTATTGTGGAGGCAGATGAAGTTGTTGTTGGAACCCAGTTCCAAGATTTATCTATTGACAACATAAGAGGAAATGAGAATTCCATGGTTTCGCTTAAGGATGCGCAGCAGGTTGTGCGTAAGGGTCATAGTGAAGTATGGGGACAGATTGTGGATCCACCTGTAAACAAGAATAGAGTCGGCTTAGGGTTCTCTTTGAGGAATGATAAAGCTGAGAGCATGAAGCCGAAGTCTGCTGCAGGCAAGTATCAAGACATTTTCCGTAGTGGGGGTTATCTTCATCCAACTGTTTCCGGGATTAATGCCATTATGGAAGATGAAGCAGAGCGGGAAATATCAAATTATGTGATGCACAAAGTTATGGTTCAGAGATGGATCACCATTGATGTTCCCTCTTGCATACATGTTTCAAAGTAATTTGATTTGTTAATCTTTTTGAAAAGCTTTCACTCTACCCAAGGTGGAAGTATTAATGTTGTAGGGCTTATCTGTTTGCTGTGACTTTTAAAATCAATAATAAAAGTTATCTTTGTTTCCCAAAATTGTGTCTTTATTTTCTGATTTTTCTTGGAAAATGGTAATCATAAGAAAAAAACCTTTCAAAATAAATAATAACTGAAAAACAATCAGCACGATCACTTGTTATATGTGTCAGTTTCTAAATACAATCATAAATCATATGTGCAGATTAATTAAAAAACCCGTTAAATACAATGACCCTGCACCCTCTCCCAATTTTGAATGTCCAGTGTATGGGGCCAAAGAAGAAGCCTATGATGAGATTCTAGAAGAGGTCTCACGGTTGCTTGAGTGTGAGGAAAACGCCATACAGCCATATAAAGAGCCGTTGGAAGTAATCAATTTGGGTTCAGAAGAAGATCTGAAAGAGGTCAAGATCGGAGCCTTGTTGCATCCTGATGTGAAGAGTAGGTTGATTGAGTTGTTGAAATATTATGTAGATATTTTTTCTTGGTGTTATTAAGATATGCCTGGTCTAGATACAAATATTGTAGAGAACTGTTTTCCGTTGAAGCCCGAGTGTCCGCAAATAAAACAGAAGTTGAGAAGAACTCACCCAGATATGACAATGAAGATCAAAGAAGAGGTCCTAAAGCAGATTAATGCCGACTTTCTTGTGACGTCAGTGTATCATCAATGGATCTCCAACATTGTCCCAGTATCGAAAAAAGACAAAAAAGTCTGCATGTGCATAGATTACAGAGATCTAAATAAAGCTAGTCCAAAAGATGATTTTCCATTGCCACACATTGATATGTTAGTGGATAGCACAGAAAAATTCAAAGTTTTCTCGTTCATGGATGGATTTTCCGGTTATAATCAAATAAGAATGGCTCCAGAGGACATGGAAAAAAAAACAATGTTCATCACACCCTGTGGAACATTCTGTTACAGAGTGATGCCCTTCGGGTTGAAGAACACTGGTGCAACGTACCAGAGGGCTATGACAACCCTATTCCATGATCTGATGCACAAGGAAATCAAAGTATATGTTTATGATATGATTTCTAAATCCCATACTGAAGAAGGGCATGTAGAAGATTTGTTGAAGTTGTTTCAGCGTTTGAAGAAGTATCGTCTCCGCTTGATCCAAATAAATGCACCTTCGATGTTCTATCAGGAAAATTTTTGGGTTTCATTGTTAGCCAGAAAGGAATTAAAGTTAACCCTGATAAATTCAAAGAAATTCAAGAGATGTCAGCGCCAAGAACTGAAAAGCAAGTCAGAGGGTTCCTCGAGCGTTTGAATTATATTTCCAGATTCATTTCCCACATGACTGCAATATGTGAACTGGTCTTTAAGTTGTTAAAGAAAGATCAAGGTTGTGTGTGGACGGATGACTGCCAAAAGGGCATTTGAAAGTATTAAAGAATATCTACTTGAACCTCTTATCTTGCTCCCTCCTGTCGAAGGAAGACCGTTGATTATGTATCTGACAGTGTTATATAAGTCCATGGGCTATATTCTGGGACAACAAGATGAAACAGGGAAGAAAGAGTATGCCATTTATTATCTCAGTAAAAAGTTTACTGATTGTGAGTCGTGATATTCCATGCTGGAAAAGACATGTTGTGCTCTGGCTTGGGCGGAAAAACGTTTGCGGCAGTATATGTTGAATCACACCACTTGGTTGATCTCCAAAATGGATCCAATCAAGTACATTTTTGAAAAGCCTGCTCTACTGGGAGGATTTCCCGCTGGAAGATGTTATTATCTGAATATGACATCGAATACCGCACTCAAAAAGCTATTAAAAGTAGCGTGTTGGCAGATTATCTTACTCACTAACCAGTTGAGGATCATCAGTCTGTGGAGTATGAATTCCCCGATGAGGATGTGATGTTCCTGAAAGTGAAAGATTGTGATGAACCATTGCTTGAAGAAGGTCCTGACCCTGAATCTTGTTGGAGTATGATATTTGATGGAGCGGTGAATGCTTACGGTAAAGGAATTGGTGATGTGATTGTCACTCCGCGTGGATCATGTGAAATCAAGCTTTCCAAATGTTTTGATGAAGACAAGCTAGCATGCAAAAATGAATGGATCAAGATAGAAGATTTATCTCAAGCAAAGATTCATTGATCAAGATCAACATTTCAAGACTTATGGCTTAAGGTATATGAAATTTTTGATCTTATGCTCTTAGTGCTCAAAACTATTTTTAATCATGCATTTACTTTATTAAAATGATATTTTGAGTATATAATATGTATGATTGAAGAAGGATGTTTTAAATTTCTTAAAATCTTTGAAAAATAATGATTTTTCAATTTTTGTACACAAGCAATCGATTGTCATGCTAGGACAATCGGTTGCATTCAAAAAACAAAACTTTCTATTTTGACATACAATCGATTGTCATCTAGCAGCAATCAATTGTCATGTGTTTTATTTTCAATTTTTTTGAACATTGGCTTATGAGCAACCGATTTCTCCTCAATGACAATCGGTTGTCATAGTTATATTTGTCAAATATTTTAAACGTTGCTTTTACAACAATCGGTTGTTGCTTTAGTGCAACCGGTTGTTGTGCTTCATTTTTTGAAAAAAATTATTTTTCCAGCAACTTTTTGTAACACCTTTTCATGGCAATCTTTGTATCTTTTCAAATACATTTTGTTAGTAAAAATAGTTTAAACATTGCTATGATTCATTGAAGAGGTATTACTACACTATAAATTATTTTTTGTTTAGAATTTTAAGATCATCAAAATAAAACAATAAAAATACAACAACAATCACTAACAACTATTATTTTCTATTCTTTTGATCATACTCTTTATACTCAAGATTTTTGTTCATCATTTTCATATGCATACTGAAAATTATTCTTGAGCACTTAGAAGAGTATTCCATCGTAAATTTCATGTTGAATAGAAAAGATCAATCAAGTGATTGACATTGCTCTTTCATTATTCAAACTCTTATACAAATCAAACAAACTATTGTATACTTGTTTTCAGGATTGTTGGAAACAAGAAAGACACTTAGGGAGGATTGTTCTCTTTGTGGTCTTAGTGAAAATCCAAGAGGATTGTTCTTGGTCCAAGAGGATTGTTCTTGGTTGTTAGGTAGTCTTTGTACAAATTACCAACTATAAGGAAATCTCTTTCATGTTGAAAGGGGACTGGAGTACTCTCGGACTGTGAGGGGAACCAGGATACATCTCTGTGTTCTTTACTTTCCGCATTTACTGCTTTCATCACTTATCAGAAAAAGAAAGAAAAGAAACTCGTGCAAAAATATTCATACAATTCAGAAAAAGTTTTAAAGAACCTAATTCACCCCCCCTCTTAGGCGCATCTGAACTTACAATTGGCATCAGAGCAGGTTATAGGTAACCTGTTCCTACTAGATCCAGAATGGCTTCCGCAAACAACAATCCTGTGTTTAGAGATGGTGGCAGTAGCAACAAGCCTCCTCTATTCTGTGGTGAATATTTTGATTTCTGGAAGATCCATATGAAGGCTCATCTAGAAGCACAAGGAGAAGAAATATGGGATGCTGTCCAAAATGGTCCTTTTGTTCCGGTAACTGTAGTAAACGACATTGGTTCATCAAAGCCTAAAACTACATGGGATGATGATGATAAGAAAAAGGTCATGTATGACAAAAAGGCAATAAACCTCCTTCAAAGCGCACTTAGTATGGATGAATTCTTCCGTGTCTCAGCATGCACAACGGTAAAAGAAATTTGGGATACACTGGTTGAAAAACATGAAGGAACAACTGAAGTAAAGAGATCGAGACTTAATACATTAAGTCAAGAATATGAATTGTTCCGCATGCAACCCGGAGAATCCATTCTTGATTTACAAAAGAGATTTGTGCATCTAACAAATTATCTAAGGGCACTTGGCAAAACATTGACTAATGATGAATTGAACCTAAAAGTGCTCAGATCCTTGACTAGAGAATGGCAATCAAAAGTAACGACAATCTCAGAAAAGAAGAGTCTCACTACTATGACATCTGCAACCTTGTTCGGAAAACATCAAGAATATGAGACAAAACTTGGTAGATTGGAAAAGCGTGAAAATCCAGAAAAGAAGTCTAAGAACATTGCCTCGAAGATTGACTCCAAGGAAGACGAAAAGAAAGATAATCATGATGAAGATGAAAACTTCATGCTTCTTGTTAGAAGACTTGGAAAATTATTTGGTAAAAATGACAAAGCCTTCTCGCACTCAAAGAAGAAGAAACACTTCAAGAAGAAGGAAGGATCCTCATCAACACAAGAAGTTACTTGCTATTAATGTGGTAAACAAGGTCACATCAAACCAGACTGTCCAAAACTTTCAAAGAAAAGTGGATACAAAGGCAAGAAGGAATCAAAAGATAAGAAAGCATATGTTGCATGGGAAGATGTTGACCTGAGTTCATCATCCGACTCCGATAGCGACGAAAGTGCCAATCTTGCATTAATGGCCTCACACCACTCCGAAAGCGAAGATGATGAGGTTAGTAACGTATTCTCTCTTTTTGATAGTGATGCACAAGGTGCTATAAATGAATTGTTAAATGAATGCAAAATTCTGTACAAAACTATCTCATCACAAAAGAAACAAATTGCATCATTGGAAGAAAAATGTGGATCTATTGAAAAAGATCTCAAATATGAAAAGCAAAAAGTTAGTGATGAAAAATAGAATTTTGTATGCACAAAGTGTGAATCTCTCTCTTTCCAAGTTGTCCAATTGAAAAGGGTTATTGAAAGGTATGAAAAAGGACAAATTGGATTGGAAGGTGTTCTTAGCCAACAAAGATACTCAAATGACAAAAGTGGTCTTTGATACTCAAAATTTTCAAAACCAAGTACCAACAAAACCATCTTTGTCAAGGCTAGAGACCAACCAACCAAAGAAAAAGAAATCACTCCCGAAATAGTTCATCACTATCCTAAAAAGAAAATACCCTCTAGAAGAAATCTTATCCTTCTAGATATAGAAGTAAATTTGAACCTACTTGTTTTTATTATGGTATTCAAGGACACACACCTAATGATTGTTATGTTAGAAACTTTGGCATAGCAAATGGGAATTATGTATGGGTTAAGAAAGGAACTAATTATGAAGGACCCAAAGCAACTTGGGTACCTAAAAAAACCTAATCTTGTTTTATAGGTAAGCTTGACGACCACTTCAAATCTATGGTATCTCGATAGTGGTTGTTCCAAGCATATGACGGGAGATATCGACAAATTTTCACATCTAACGCTTAAGGCCAAGGGTTATGTGACGTATGGAGATAACAACAAAGGAAAGATTGTTGGCATAGGCAAAGCTGGTGGTCCACCTTTCACATCAATTGAAGATGTTCTTTATGTCGAAGGACTAAAGCACAATCTTCTAAGTATTAGCCAACTATGTGACAAAGGTTTCAAGATCAAGTTCACTAAAGATGAATGTTTGATAGAAGATAAAGTCACACATGAGGCTAAAATTAAAGGTAAAAGAGTAAATAATATTTTTATGATTTCCCTTAACGATTTATCTTTGAAGGTTAAATGTTTAATGGCAAACAACAACGACTCATGGCTATGGCACAAGAGGATCGCTCATATTCATATGGAGCACCTAAACAAATTGATTAAGCATGACCTTGTTGTTGGACTGCCTAAGATAAAGTTCATCAAAGATAGACTTTGCGATGCATGTCAAAAGGGAAAGCAAACAAAATCAACTTTCAAATCCAAGAATGTGGTATCCACTACTAGGCCACTACAACTGCTTCATATGGACTTGTTTGGCCCTTCTAGAACGAGGAGCTTCGGAGGTAATGTATATGCTCTAGTTATTGTTGATAACTTTTCTAGATATACTTGGACACTCTTTTTAGTGCAGAAAAATGATGCATTCAAGGCGTTCAAGAAATATGCAAAGCAAATTCAAAATGAGAAGTCACTATTTATTGCCTCCATAAGAAGCGGCCATGGTGGAGAATTTCAGAATTCCTCCTTTGAAGATTTCTGTAAAGAATCATGAAATATCTCAAAGGAATAACCAATGTAGGCCTATGGTACCCAAAAGGTAATATATGCAATTTAATTGGTTATTCTGACGCTGATTATGTAGGATGTAAAACAGATAGAAAAAGCACAAGTGGCACTTATCACATTTTGGGAAATGCATTAGTCTCTCGGGCATGCAAGAAACAAGCTTGTGTGGCTCTTAGTACGATCGAGGCGGAATACATTGCAGCGGGTAGTTGTTGTGTGGAAATTCTATGGCTCAAGCAACAATTCCGTGACTACGGACTCGACCTTGGATGCATTCCACTCCGATGTGACAACACAAGTGCAATCAACATTACAAAGAATCCTGTGATGCATTCTAGAACAAAGCATATCGACATTCGACATCACTTTCTTCGTGATCATGTACTTAATCAACTAGCAGATATCCTCACTAAATCGTTGGCAAGAGAACCATTCTTCAAGATCCGGAGAGAGCTAGGTATCTTGGACGAAAATGACTTTATCTAATTAAGGTACATGGCTATGATCTTAATCTTAACTTTATGGTAATATATCATGATCCATGTTTTTATTACTAAATTTTTTATATATGACCATGAAATCCTCAAAAATTAAGTATTCTTTCATTTTTTCACTAATGACAATCGGTTGTGATAGAGTGACAATCGGTTGTCATAGAGTGACAATCGGTTGTATCTAAAAAAATTTAGATTCTGTCTTCACAATAATCGGTTGTCACTCCATGACAACCGGTTGCTTTCTCATTATTTTCGCCCCTGTTTGCATTTTTCAAAGGATGCAATCGGTTGTCATCAAACGAAAATCGATTGCACAGTTCAAAATTTTGAATTTTTTAATATTTTTTTTCAGTTACACTCTTTTTTACTCTTTCTCTTCCATTTCCATTACTATTATTTATTTTTTACAAGATTCTTATTCTCTTTTTGAATGTTTTAAGTGTTTGGTCAACAACTTTTTAATGCTTAGTCCTTTCCTATGACAAATTTTTTTGGATACTTACACACTAAAGATTATCTATGCTACAAGTCTTTATTATCTTGACTAAACCATTGAATACCTCACCTATCCATTGAATGCCTATCTATCTATAAAAGCCCAACCAAAACCTAAACTTCATATATCCTCTTTTGTCTCAAGAAACCCTACAAACACCAAATACCCTTTCCCCTTCCAATTCTCTCATCCCTCACCATGTCAACATCAAAAAAAGGCAAGGGAAAAGCTTCTTCCTCATCTCAAGGTGATGATATCTCAAAACTCATTCCATCAAGAAGCCAAAGGGAAAGATTTGTGTCTCACTTTCAGAAGATGACGGTTTTTCTACCAAGGTTCAGTAATCTTGACAACTTCTATTCCGAATGCTTTAGTTTTCCAGCTTTATTTAGATCTCAAGGGATATACAAGTTGATTGGTGTTAATGAACCCATTTACCCCACTTTGGTTAGAATTTTCTACAGAAATCTAACCATTAGTAGAGGATGCATGATTTCAAATGTCAAAGGGGTTCCTATAGAACTCACAGTGCAGAATTTTGGTGAAGCTTTGGGTATTCCACATGATGGTGCTTGCATTAAACTTCTCTCAAATGCAAATCTGCCTGGCTACAGCATAAGAGATTTCTACTATGGAATTGCAAGAATTCCCGAGCGTGATTTTATTTAGAAAAGGCAAAGGCTTATTGGTGGAACTCCTGAGAGGAACTCTTGGTCTGCAGGAATTCTCACTATTGATGATCGTTTGATCCACTACTTTTTGGCGTATGTGGTTATGCCAAAGTTCTCAAATATTTCCAATATCAATGATTGTGAGATGCAGATTCTGTATGCGATGAAGAATGGGATTAAAATCAATTGGTCTTATGTGATTCTACATCATATGGCACTACATAATGAAAATGCTTCTGCTCTTCCTTATGGCTCCTGGCTTACCCTTGTTTTTGAGAAGTTCAATGTTCCCTTGTATGGTGAACACATGGTGCCTATGACTAACCCCAAACATGAAATCACTCCGAAGAAAGTATGTAATACCAAAACCAGAGTCAAATTTGATCTGATTAATAGAACCATCACATACATTCATACTCTTCCATAAAACCAACCTCCACAAGAACAACCACTTCAAAACCAACCTCCACAACCAATGGAAAACTCTTACAATCAAGTTTTTAATTATCTTCAATACATGAACAACAACATGAACAATCAATTTGCTCATCTCTATGCCCATACAAATGTCCCTCCTTATGAAGCTCAACCCTATCATTACCCTTTCATTCAACCTCAAACCAATGAAGGCAATGATGGTGAAAATCAAGATGATGAAGACTTTGTTGAAGGCATGGCTGATTAGTTTTTAAGTTATTATGTTTCTTAGTACTTTATGTTCTTATGTTTTATGTCATTTTTCTAGTTTCGTTTAAGACACTTCATGTATTGTGATCCCTTTCGGTTTGTGCACTTTGTTTCTGTTATATCTATGTATGCAAACTTTATTTATGCTATGTTGTTTCTATGTGAAAATTTTTTATGATCTTCTTTCCCATTCCTTTTTGATAATGACAAAGTGGGAGAAGACTTTGTAGTTTCTTTTGTGTTTCTCTAACCCAAATTGCAGCAAGCAAGCAATCTTCAAAACTCTCATGCAATAGATCAAGGGGGAGTCTTTGACTTAAGGGGAGTTTTTAAACAACTTGTTTAGAGAAAACCAAGATGCACTCCAAACTTCAAGCAATGGTTGTCATCATCAAAAAGGGGGAGACTGTGAAATCAAGCTTTCCAAATGTTTTGATGAAGACAAGCTAGCATGCAAAAATGAATGGATCAAGATAGAAGATTTATCTCAAGCAAAGATTCATTGATCAAGATCAACATTTCAAGACTTATGGCTTAAGGTATATGAAAATTTTGATCTTATGATCTTAGTGCTCTAAACTATTTTTAATCATGCATTTACTTTATTAAAATAATATTTTGAGTATATATTATGTATGATTGAAGAAGGATGTTGTAAATTGATTAAAATCTTTGAAAAATAATGATTTTTCAATTTTTGTACACAAGCAATCGATTGTCATGCTAGGACAATCGGTTGCATTCAAAAAAACAAAAGTTTCCATTTTGACATACAATCGATTGTCATCTAGCAGCAATCGATTGTCATGTGTTTTATTTTCAAATTTTTTGAATGTTGGCTTATGAGCAACCGATTGCTCCTCAATGACAATCGATTGTCATAGTTATATTTGTCAAATATTTTAAACGTTGCTTTTACAACAATTGGTTGTTGCTTTAGTGCAACCGGTTGTTGTGCTTCATTTTTTGAAAATTTTTATTTTTCCAGCAACCTTTTGTAACACCTTTTCATGGCAATCTTTGTATCTTTTCAAATACATTTTGTTAGTAAAAATAGTTTAAACATTGCTATGATTCATTGAAGAGGTATTACTACACTATAAATTATTTTTTGTTTAGAATTTTAAGATCATCAAAATAAAACAATAAAAATACAACAACAATCACTAACAACTATTATTTTCTATTCTTTTGATCATACTCTTTATACTCAAGATTTTTGTTCATCATTTTCATATGCATACTGAAAATTGTTCTTGAGCACTTAGAAGAGTATTCCATTGTAAATTTCATATTGAATAGAAAAGATCAATCAAGTGATTGACATTGCTCTTTCATTATTCAAACTCTTATACAAATCAAACAAACTATTGTATACTTGTTTTCAGGATTGTTGGAAACAAGAAAGACACTTAGGGAGGATTGTTCTCTTTATGGTCTTAGTGAAAATCCAAGAGGATTGTTCTTGGTCCAAGAGGATTGTTCTTGGTTGTTAGGTAGTCTTTGTACAAATTACCAACTATAAGGAAATCTCTTTCATGTTGAAAGGGGACTGGAGTACTCTCGGACTGTGAGGGGAACCAGGATACATCTTTGTGTTCTTTGCTTTCCGCATTTACTGCTTTCATCACTTATCAGAAAAAGAAAGAAAAGAAACTCGTGCAAAAATATTCATACAATTCAGAAAAAGTTTTAAAGAACCTAATTCACCCCCCCCCTCTTAGGCGCATCTGAACTTACAGATCACACATTCCTTTTACTGCAAGGTTAACATTTGATTACACTAATAATATGGCAGAATATGAGGCTTGCATCATGGTTCTCGAGGAAGCTATTGATCTCAGAATTAAAATTCTTGATGTGTACAATGATTCGGCTTTGGTAATTAATCAGATTAGAGGAGAATGGGATACTTGTCACCCTGGCTTGATCCATTACAAAGATTACGTTAGAAGATTGTTACCCTTATTTAACAAAGTTGAATTCCATCTGTGATATGGTGGGAGAACTGATGTGAAGGTTTTGTGTTTGATCGTAAATGTTGCGGTTAGCAAGAGTCACCACCGACTTTTCTTTTATCCAAAAAAGGAAAGGTGAAAAAGTACAAGAAAGACCTTTGAGATTATTTCTTGAGTTCAGGGGGTAGATAATGAAAAGGGAAGGTATTAGCACCCTTTTCATCCATGGTTTTCCATGGGATCTTAGTTACTTGCTAGATCACTTGCTTTTATTTCAAATTATGCTTTGTGTGGTTTTGAAAGTATTGTGTAAAGATTCCATTGTTTAGGCAATCTTTGTAATGATTCTCGTTCGTAAGAATGTATAAAAAGATATTGATCTTTTGAAAATGTTTTCAAGTTTGTAAGATGTTTTGAAAGTGTAGGTGCCTGTTTTTAAAATAGCAAGGATGTTTGTTTGAAATTGAGCAAGTAATTAGGAGCATTCTACCTACTCAAAAGTCTTTCTTGTTCATTTCCTTTTCCTTTGACATTGTTATCTTACCATTGATTTGGTAAGTAACCCTATCTTTGGATGTAAACGGGACGGGAGTGGGTCATCGTACAACCATGATTAGAAATATTGCAAGGTATCTTAGCATTCTCTTTAGGGACTAAGATCATTTGAAAGGCAACTTAGATAGCGTCATCGAGGGACTATGATCTTGTATTTGCTTGTTTTTGCTAATATACTTCACATGCGTAATATTGCCATTTTGTATAAGGAAACCAAGTGGAATAACCCTAGGGGGTGCTTGTGTGCAAGTGTATTGTTTTCATGCTTGTTTTTGTCTTGAATTAGGGTTTTCTAAGTATTGGTTTTAGTCTTTCCATACAAACCCTAATTACTAACATATTATATATAAAGCGATAAATTGTGGAATTTAAAGTTACTACGCTATTACAACATTTGTGAGGAGGGGTGTACAATTTGTAAATGGGGATTGCAAGAATATAAACCTAGTTAATCTATTACAACCAAATTGAATGGGTATTAATGTACAAGAAATTAAATGAATATAAAGTACAAAATGAACAAATGTACAAATATATAAATATGAAGAAAATAGATATTTTTTGTTTGGATTTTTTAGGAAAAGGGAATTTGTTTTAACTTAATTAATTAAAAGAAAATAATTAATTAAAATAATAAAAGTAAACCTAATTTAATTAAGAAAAGATTTTAAATAAAACCCTAAATCTATTAATTGATTAAAGTGAAATTAAGTTTAAGAAAAGTATTTTTTTTTGTATTTTTGTCTTAGAAATATTTATAGCACTATAAAATATTTTTAGTATTTTTTATATCAAAAACAATATATTTTAATTAGTGTGAAAGAAAAATAAATATTAACCTAGTTTTAATTAAATTTATAAGACTAGTTAATAAAAATAAATAATGTATAGTTAAATAAAATATTTTTTATGAGAAAAATAAAATAAACTAAGTCAAAATGAAAATCTTTTTTTTTTTTGTATTTTTTAATATTAGGAAAAATAATTCAGAAAATATAAATGAAATAAATAAAAATAAAAATAAAAATAAATAAACTTGGGCCAAGGGGCGCAAACAGCCTGCATGGAGTTAGTTAGCAAAACTAAAAATAACTCAGGCCCAAGAGGCCCAGCGCCTGCCAAAAAAGGACAAATCAGAAAACAAAAAAAAGTGAAAAACCAAAAGGGTACCACTGGGGCTCGAACCCAGGTCCCAAAGGTTACAGGCATGCGCTTCTACCACTGGGGTGGCTATACATCCGTTAACATAAGCAAATCAATAAATATACAAGGCAAAACATACCCTGATGACTTCATCTTCAACCTCCAGCCAGACCAACTGTAACTTGCTCATTTCTCAACAAAAATGAAAACTGTAAACATGAAACTTGTAGCAAATTTTCTCACGGTTTCAGAAATGTAAAGCATTAAAACTATAGATCAAATAGAAGCATGAATTTTAATGGCCCTAATCTGAACACTAAAAATCTCATAAATTTTAGTTTCAAAATTCTCTAAGCTCAAGCAAAATTAATGGAAACTATGGACATGGTTTGCTTTAGGGCAATGATATCTACATGTTTTGTTCATAAATAAATCATTGATGATGCCTGTATGAAGAGTTCCAAAGTTAGAAAACTTACCTCAAAACTGGAAATCGTGTTTTGAGTTTGAGCTTGTTTCAAGTGAAGGTGATGATCAGGTTAGCTTCCTTGAGGTCCCAGGAAGCTAATGCAATGATTAGCTTGAACAATGGATGGCTGAAATGGTATGGAGAAGTCAATGTAAAAAGCTCTGTTTTTGGAAATGGAGGATGGTGTTAATGGTGTTACAGTTCTATAACAGGGTGTGGGATCAACTATATATGATGTTTAGAAACTTTAGAAACCAAAAGGCCAAGAAACACACGAGTAGATTATGAGTTTCAAGTTTTCGGTTAGTTTGTGTAAAAATGGAAGTGTGAAGTGTGATTCTGAGTTCTAGGTTCTTTCAAGGCTTGAGCATTCATGTATTTATGTCAAATGGTTTGTGTATGTATAAAAAAAAGTGTTTGAGAGCATTGGCAAGTCAGAAGTACAAGTTCCTAGCTTTTGGCTAGGTTACTTGATTTTGAAGAAAAGAGGGAACCAAGTTTCAAGAAGAGGTACAAGCATGGGATAAGTGATTGTAAGTGTTTGAAAAATTTCTCATCAGTTATAGGACCTGTTTGATCAGAAGAGAACAAGTGCAAGGCTCAAGAACAAGTTTTGTACAAAAAGTCACTTTATCAAAATGGTAATGTAACCTTTCTTCCAAAAATGGATAAAAAGCATGTCCATGCATTGAATGCTTGAAGTGAGGCCTCTAACAGCTGTGTAAACCATTAATTATGGAGTGCTTGACAAGTTTGAGGCCTGCAAAGTAGTGTTTATGCAGCATAGTTTGAATTTGAATTTTGTTCATCACTAAAATTACTTGTAATTAAAGTGATGAAACCCTAACTTCATCTCTTCGATTCTCCATACTCAAGAATGATCTTAGTGTGTTCTTGGACATTTTGGAAAGCTTGTAATGTACTCTACAACCCATATTTGAATTTATTTTAAAGATTCTCCTTGGAACTGTATGAAAAAGTTCCATGAAGTTGGGTCAAAATCCTGACCAAACTTGGGCAAAATTTCACTAAGTGTTTTGTTTCATGACCACATGTTCCTAAAATTATAACTTGAGATCCAAGCATTTTTGGAAGGAGTTGTGTAAAGAAAAGTGGTATATTTCATGGATATATACAACTTTCATGTTGGAAGTTTCTCTTGAATCATCTTGCATCATGGTGAAAATTTTGCTAAAAGTTATGAAAAAACATGAAATTTCCAACACAGAAAAATTTCTAAGTTTAGAAATTTTGACTTTTCAAAATGAAATCTTGACTTTTTGATTTCTTGATGAATAAGTTTCATATTTTGACATGTTTTGATGAATTATGATCTTTGGCACTTGAATTTGACCAAAAAGTCAAAGTTTGACTTTTCAGTATACAGTTGACTTTTGATTAGTTGACTGCAAAATTCATTTGTCAATCCAATGGACTTGCAATGTTTTGAACCATGTCATTAGGTAAAAATGATTAAATTGGACTCTTGATATAATGACTTAAACCAAATGACCATTTGCTAGGTCAAAAATCAGAAATTGCCCTTTCCCAGTCAAAACCCTAATTGACCATTTTGCCCTTTTGGAGATTTGATCAAATTTCTTGAGGAATTATGATCCAAACTTGATCATATGATACATATGAGTTTAAAATATTGATGGGGATAAAAAATTATGAAGTTTGACTGTAAATTGACCATAGTTGACTTTTCCCCCAATACAACTGATTTTTAGGTCAACTGCCAAATTGACTGATCAAAAGTGTGATCCAAGGCTTGAAACTTGACATGAGTAATCTTAAGGGTCCATAATGATCCATGAAAATCATATGGGGCATTGGAAATCCAAATATCCTTGTGCAATCTCAAACCCTAATTTTGGTCATCAGTGCTTAAGGAGGTGTCTTGAGCTGATCAAACCCTAGTGCAGTCCTTAGTCAATGAGATCTTATGAGCAAATTCTTGATAAGTGAGAGGGAAAATTTTGGGGTACAACAACTTCCCCTGTTTAATCTTCTTAAACCTGAAGAGTTAGACTGGTGAGTTTTTCCATTTGTGACTCGAAGGTGGAAGATGATTGGACACTAGAGTGCCCAAAAATTTGCACTCGATGATGTGATGGTAGAGGGGATGGGCTTAAAGATTCCATTTGGAGAGATGATAGAAAGTTGTTGGAGATGGGATTGTAGATTCCATCCAGTAGTGTTTGCTGAACTGTGTTTGTAATTTGAAACCGAGTGAGTATCAGAATGACGTCTGTGTCTGGAGCGTATCTGAACTACATCTGAAAGAGACTCTGAATGAGCATCAGAATAGCATCCGTGTCTGGAGTGTATCTAAACTGTATCTTGAGAATTGCATCAGAATGAGTATCGGAATGGCATCCGTGTCTGAAGTGTATTTGAACTGTATCTGAGAGCTGAATCTGAATGAGTATCAGAATGGCATCCGTATCTGAAGCATATCTGAATTGTATCTGAGAGATGAATTTGAATGAGTATCAGAATGGCATCCGTGTCTGGAGCGTATCTGAACTGTATCTGAGAGCTGAATCTGAATGAGTATCAGAATGGCATCCGTGTCTGGAGCGTATCTGAACTGTATCTGAGAGCTGAATCTGAATGAGTATCAGAATGGCATCTGTGTCTAGAGCGTATCTGAACTGTATCTGAGAATTTTGAATTTTGTTATATGATAGTTGTTAACCTTATCCTGAAAAGGGTAAAATGTTAGCTAATATGCAATGTCATGTTGTATGAAATGCACAGTGTAATGTATTCGTGTTATCAATGTTTATGATATATGGATGTGATGTATGTGTATGTGAGCTAATCTGCTGCACTGCTGTTTTTTTGGATTGGGGAAAATAAATCCCTGAATGTTGCTGAGGATATGTAAGTCTTCATGTTGTGAGATTGAAGTGTTGATGAATTTCTGTTTAGAGAAATGAACTCTGTTGGAAGGGAAATTCCATGTACTGCCTGTAAAATCTTATTGAGGAATCTGGAGAAATTGAACGACTTCTACTGGGGATCGATAATTAAAAGCTTTGTTCCGCCGGGGATTAAATTGCATACTGCAGGGGACTTTATGGAAATATCTTAGAGAGATTTCCATATCCCTTAAAGCCATTAGTGATTGTCTTTCTATTTTGTTTATTTGTAAACAGTAATTATATTCAAATGCATATGTTCAAAAATAAATCATTGGACGTTTTTGTAAACAAAACAATAGAGTAAAGAAAAACAGATAGTTTTGCACTTTCAAAGGGATATCTTTGTATTGACTTTGAGTAAGTATTTTTGTACAGTGAAACAAACACTCTAGTAAGAGAATGTTGTCGTAAAAAATGAAAACTTTGATACAAAGAAAAGATACTTATGTGCAATAATCCCATGGGCTTCCCATTCTGCTATAGCCTTCGCGTCTCTGAGCATCTTGTTTATTTGTTGCCTCGTCCGAAGATGATTTAATTGATCAGAACCTCTGAGTTTGTCAGTGGAAGCCAAAGGTTGTCTGTAAGGTGATTTCAACAGGACATAGTCATACGCTTTAATTTCCTAACTTTTGCCTGGACCGCCCTTTCGGGTTTTCAGTCCACCGGGAAACCCTTTTTTGCCCAAGTCTCCCTTTCGGGTTTTCAACTTGTCAGGTGTACATATTTTTTTGTTTTATCCCTAATTTTTGCCCGAACCTTTTTGGTTCGTCGGGATGCCCTTGTTTTGCCTAGGTGTGTCAACCTAGCGGGTCTCTTATGCGTAGTATCTTTTGACTATGTCAGCGTTCGCAGGGTGCGGCAGGTCGTTGCCATCCATGGTGGTCAGAATCATTGCTCCACCAGAGAAAATGTTTTTGATTACAAATGGTCCTTCATATGTAGGAGTCCATTTTCCCCTGGGATCACCTTGCGGCAGTATGATACGTTTGATCACCAGATCTCCAACTTGGTACACTTGGCGTCTGACCTTCTTTTTGAAAGCCTTGATCATCCGTTTTTGATACATCTGACCATGACAGACAGCAGTAAGCCTTTTCTCATCAATAAATTTTAGTTGATCAAGTTGAGTCTGGATCTAATCGTCTTTATTCAGCCCTGCATCCTTCATAATTCTCAGAGAGGGGATCTGAACCTCAATAGGCAAGACAACCTCCATGCCATATACTAAAGAGTAGGGTGTTGCCCCGGTTGATGTGCGAATTGTGGTACGATATCCGTGGAGAGCGAAGTAGCATCTCATGCCAGTCTTTGTATGTGACTGTCATTTTATGTATGATCTTTTTAATGTTCTTATTCGCGGCTTCGACAACACCATTCATATTTGGCCGGTAAGGGGAGAATTGTGATGCTGGATCTTAAATTGCTTGCACAGGGCGGTGATCATAGTATTGTTTAGATTCGTACCATTATTTGTGATGATCCTCTCCGGGATACCGTATTGGTAGATGAGATTCTGCTTGATGAACCAGGCGACAAAATTCTTGTTAACGGAAGCGGAGGAGGCGTCCTAAACCCACTTTGTAAAATAGTCAATGGCCACCAAGATGAAACGATGTCCATTAGAGGCTGTTGGCTTGATTTCCCCAATCATATCAATCCCCCACATAGCAAAGGGCTAAGGAGTCATCAAGAAGTTCAGAGGAACCAGAGGTACGTGCACCTTGTCAGCATAGATATGACATTTATGGCAGGTTCGAGAGTGTTGATAGCAATCTGCTTTCATGGTAGACCAGTAATAGCATGCCCGTAGGATTTTCTTTGTCATCATATGCCCACTGGAATGGGTGCCAAAAGTGCCTTCATGTAACTCATCCATGATCCTTTTAGCTTCAACCTTGTCTACGCACCGAAGTAACATAGTGTCATGGTTGCGTTTGTAAAGAATTCCATTACTGAGGAAGAACTTAGAAGAGAATCTCCTTAAGAACTTCTTATCATTGACTGAAGCTCCTTCTGGATATTCTTGAGCCTCGAGATACCTCTTGACTTCGTGAAACCAAGGTTGGTTCACTACTTCTTCAGTATTAATCTCGTGACAGTGTGTTGGTTCATCCCTTCGTTCAATGGTGATCTGGGGAGCCTCGTTATCCCATTTAAGTTTAAACATAGATGACATTGTGGCTATTGCGTCTGCTAGCTGATTTTCTTCTCGCGGGAAGTGCTCGAAGGTAATCTTCTCAAAGTATGGGAGAAATGTCAAAACATGTTCTTTGTAAGGGATAAGGTTAGGGTGTTTGGTGTCCCATTCCCATTTGATCTGGCTAATGACCAAAGCTAAATCTCCGAATACATTCAAGGATTTTATCCCTAAGTCTATGGCAACTTTGAGACCAAAGATGCATGCTTCATATTCCGCCATGTTGTTTGTACAATTGAAGTAGAGTCTTGCAGTAAATGGAGTATGAAACCCTTCAGGAGATATAATTACAACACCAATACCATTTATGAGTGCGTTAGATGCCCCATCAAAAACTAGGGTCCGTCGGGATCCTTGTTCAAGTCCTTCATATGGCCTGAATTCTTCGTAGTTATTTACCATCATGATGTCCTCATTTGGGAATTCGAACTTCATGGACTGGTAGTCTTCCACAGCTTGGTGAGCAAGGTGATCATCTAGTACACTGCCCTTTATTGCTTTTTGGGTAGTATACTATATGTCATATTCTGTCAGGATCATCTACCATCTCATTATTCTCCCAGAGAGAGCATGCTTCTCAAAGATGTATTTTATCAGATCCATTTTAGATATCAACAAGGTAGTATGAGTCAGCATATACTATCTTAGCCGGCGAGTAGCCCATGCCAGAGCGCAACAAGTTTTCTCAAGCAGTGAATATCTTGTTTCACAGTCGGTAAACTTTTTGCTCATGTAATAAATAGAGTGCTCTTTTCGGCAAGACTCGTCACGCTACCCCAGCACACACCCCATTGAATTTTCCAGAACAGTCAGATACATGATCAATGGTCTTCCCTCGACTGGTGGCATCAAAATAGGAGGATCTTACAGATACTCTTTGATCTTATCGAAAGCAGTTTGGCATTCATCATTCCATTTGACTACTTGATCTTTCTTTAGTACTTTGAATATTGGTTCACAAGTAGCTGTCAGGTGAGAAATGAATCTGGCAATGTAGTTTAAACGTCCCAAGAATCCTCTGACTTCCTTCTCGGTACGAGGAGCAGGCATCTCTTGTATCGCTTTCACCTTGGCATGATTTACTTCAATACCCTTATTGCTGACGACAAAACCTAGGAGCTTACCAGATCTTACTCCAAACGTGCATTTATTTGGGTTCAACCTCAGCTTGTACTTCTTTAGCCTCTCAAATAGTTTTTGTAAATGATCAAGATGCTTTTCTTCTGTTTGAGATCTAGCTATCATGTTGTCCACATAGACCTCTATTTCATGATGTATCATGTCGTGAAATAGAGCTACCATGGCATGTTGATAGGTTACCCCAACATTCTTCAGTCGGAATGGCATAACCTTGTAGCAGAATGTGCCCCACTGTGTGACAAATGTTGTTTTCTCCATGTCCTCGGGCGCCATTTTGATTTGGTTGTAACCTGAGAAACCTTCCATGAAGGAAAACACTTTGTGATGTGCCTTATTATCAACTAGGATATCAATGTGGGGGAGTGGGAAATCATCCTTAGGGCTTGCCCTATTCAAATCTCTATAGTCCACACACATTCGCACTTTGTCGTCCTTTTGGGGCACGGGAACAACATTGGCAACCCATTGCGGATAAGAGGTGACAACCAAGAATCCAGTGTTGAATTGTTTCATGACTTCTTCTTTAATCTTCTCCAACATATCTGGCCGCATACAATGAACTTTTTGTTTTACTGGTGGGCAGTCCTCTCTTGTAGGTAGACGATGTACCACAATATCTGCATCAAGTCTTGGCATGTCTTCATACGACCAGGCAAAGACCTCAACATACTCGTGTAGCAACTGAATCAGATGCTCCTTGACGTTGGGTTCCGGATTGGCACCCACCTTGACTTCTCTTTTGTCTTCTTTGGTACCTAGGTTGATCGTATCCACAAGCTCCTCGTGGGGATGAATCATTCTCTCTTCTTGTTATAGTAATCTGGAAAGTTCCCCTGGTGCTTCACAATCTCCCTCACCTTCGTCTTCGGCTTGGTAGATTAGATTTTCAGAGTCACAGAAGGCCATAGCAAAACCGTTACCCATGGGATCCCGAATGGATGTAGACCTGCATTGTGAGTGTGAGTGCATGTAAGAGTATAGCTATCTTTGAATGAAAATAAAAAATGTAAAAAGAAAAACAATGAGCGCAAAGTTTTTATGCAAAAATGTCCATGATTCATTGATGCCATATGGAAATGAGATAATAACCCTTACAAATGGACCATTGTACCTCGGATAAGACACAAGGTTTTAAGAGTCTGAATTGTTTTAATATTACAGATCCAACAAAATGTAAAGACAAATTACTGTGGGATAAAAGTGATCAGGATAAAATCTCTGGCCTCCCAGTTGCTGAGCCCTCCGCTGACAGTTTGGAAAATCCAATCCTCCAGGTTGTAGCCATCTTCCTTAACCTCTACCACGTTGACTTCACGGTTGCTGATCTTCAAGGGTGGTCCTCCAGCACGAGCGTGACGTACAACCTTCTGGGCACCTGAAGTGAAACCCAGACCAAACTTGTCAGATTTGTATGGAATATCTAGGAGTTGTCCTAAAATAGTGCACCCACCTTCTTCTATCACTACCTTGGCATCCTTCAAAGATGACATCCTGAGCGGAGGCCTTGTGATCTTGGGAACTTGAGACATAGCCTTGGTTACTGTCACATCTTGCAGGACTTCTTCAAAATGTTAGAATGGAGTTTCAATAAATTCACCATCTAATTCCATATATCTGAAGGAATTTAGATGGTTTATCATATACTCTTCTTCTGCATGAACGGTGATAATCTTCCCTTGAATCGGATACTTCAGCATTTTGTGCAACGTAGAAGTAACAACGCCAGCATTGTGAATCCATGGTCGGCCTAGCAAGCAGGAATATGAAGGGCAGATATCCATTACATAAAAATTCAAATCAAATGTTTGGGTTCTAACCTTTATGGGGATATCCACTTCCCCATGAACCATTCTTTTTGAGCCATCAAAGGCCCTCACTACTATGTTACTTGGTTTCAATGCCAATCCCTCACAGTCAAGCCTATCAAGAGCCTTTTTAGGAAAAACATTCAGAGACAAACCGGTGTCCACCAAAACATGAGCCAAGGTCGTGCCCCTGCATTCCATCGAGACATGCAATGCCTCATTATGCTTCCTCCCTCTTGGCATTAAATCAGCATCCGAAAAACCTAGACCAATATCTGCAGTCAAGCTGGCTACGCAGTCTTGGAATTGATCGGCAGATGTTTCTTGGGGTACGTGGGAAGTTTTCAAGAATTTTACCAAGGCCTTTACATGCGCCTCAGAACATAGCAATAAAGCCAGCATGGAAATTTTTGATGGAGTTTTCCCCAATTGCTCAACTACATTGTAGTCGCTTCTTTTTATGATCTTTAAAATTTCCTCCATCTTTTTCTGGGAGGTCTCAGGGATAGCCAATGATTACGCCTTCATCCGGACAGGCTCAATCAGAATACCTTTACCTTGAGTCTCGGTTGACTCGGCAGCAGGAATGTCAGTGGGAGTGATAACATGGGTTGTAACAGCTCTGTCAGTTGGAATATTAGCAGAGATGATTGTAGGACTGGGAACAACCTTTAGAGGAGCAACAACAACAGGAATGATTACGGGTCTAGAAACAACCTTTGGGGGAGCAATTTCAGGAGAGAATATCCTTCTGCTTCAGGTAATCTTGCTAGTCACTATAATATTACTGATATCGGAGTTAACTTTCTCAGAACTTGAATCTTCAGCAGCTGGCCAATCTTGCTTGATACCTTGGTAGTAGACATCCCCTCCATAATTCCATGGTACGGTTTTGTCTGACGAATACGGGATTGGTCCAGGCATTATAATTAACAAAGGAGCTACTTTTAGAACTGATGTAATTCTAACGGGTCTTTTGGTGGAGACCCTGGAAGAATTGGCGGAAATGGTAACGATGGAAACATCATTATAAGGAACAGGTGGAACATAAATCTTTTCGAACAAAATTTCCTTGTTGTCTATTAGGTACTGAACGTTTGCTTTTAACAAAGGACAGCTGGTTGATGAGGAAAAACATAAATGATAGATTTCATCACATCCTGGAAATACACTAGCATTCAATAAGTTCTTCTTGATAGTCAGGAGTGGGGTCATAAATTCATCAACTCAAGTAACAAACATATCTTCCTCAATGGCGTTGGCATTATGGTCGTGTTTGGGCATAGGAGAAGAAATGACATTGGGCTTTTCTGGCGCATCAAATTCAATCTCTTTGGCTTCAAGGAGGTCTTGTACTTTGTTCTTTAGAGCCTAATAATTATTAGTGTCATGGTCGGGACTCTCAGAGTGGTATGCACAACGGGAATTAGGATGATAGTGAGGAGAGGTTGTGTTAGGGTTCTTTAGAGCTTCTTTCAAAGTCACTAGGTTGGATCTTAACAAATATGGTAATACCTGAGATAGTGTCATGTTAATTCTGGTGAATTGTCTGACTGGTCTTTCCATTCTTGGCTGATTGTTTCCTTGTTGATCAGGCACAGGTTTAGGAATCATAACAGCCCCCACCATTGGACGGCGTTCGGCCCTATCTTGATTTCTCTGAGGATATACAGCAACCACTTCTTTATTTCCGATGAATGTTCCTTACAGCAGCAGAGGATGCATCTTTCTGAATTTTCCCGTTCTTTATCCCGACTTCTACCCTTTCTCCGATCAATATTAGTTCGGTAAAACCTGTCGATGAACTCCCAATTAAGTGATTGAAAAAGGGACCAAACAAGGTGCCCAAAAACATGTCTAACAACTCTCTTTCAGATCGAGGAGGTTGAACTCTTCCGGCTAAATCTCTCCACTTTTGCGCGTAGTCCTTGAAGCCTTTACTTGAAACCATGGCCATACTCTGGAGTTGAGTACGGGTGGGTGCAAGATCAGCATTGTACTAGTATTATTTGTAAAATGATGCAAAAAGATCTTCCCAGTTATGAACGTTTGCTCTTTCTAACTGATAAAACCAATCAAGTTGAGTTTAAGACAAAATATCTTGGAAGAAGTGTACCCATAAATCCTTATCAGCGGTATGAGGCTGGATCTTCCTCACATAGGACCGAAGATGCATTTTGGGGCGTGAGACTCCATCATATTTGGAGAACACATGTGCTTTGAATTTTGGAGGAATGACAATCCCTGACACTAAGCCCAACTCCTCAAAGTCTAATCCAGGCACTTTTTGGATTTCCATTGCGCTTAACCGTTTTTCTAGATGCTTATACTTGTCGTCGGCTGGAGGGTATTGTTCTTCAGAATAGTCTTCTTCTTCCTCTTCCTCTTCTGATTCTGACTGGATAACTTCTTCTTTTCCCTTCCCATCTTGATTGTCTTTCTCACCAGATGTCGTTGCAAAGTCTAAGGCCCTTCTTGTCTGCCCTTGGAATCTTCTTCCCATGTTCAGAACTCCAGTTATTTTCTTTGTCTTCTTTTTCTTCTCCTCAACCAGCAAGGTCTTCAACTCTTCTTGTCCTTTGGGTAGAGTTAAGAACAACTGTTGAAACTGTGCATTCTGAGCTTGGAGGTCCTTCACCGTTTGTTCGAGATCCATCTTACTGAAATAAACAGTAGAGAGATGAGGAGACTTGTTGCAAGAAACCTGCTTATGTTATGATGAATGGTAAATGCATATGTAATGACTTCAAGGATTTTAAGATTCAAATTTATTTTAGAAAAAAAGGAAACACACGTTATATTAATAAGTTAAAGCTTGAGTACATCAGTGCCTCCTTGGGAAAAACAAATACAAAAATTCTAAGATAGAAAAGTAGTATGCATCCTCTTTGGTGCAATGTAGGCATTCAGAGTCTGCTCCTCATGAAGTAGCCTAGTAAGTTCAAAAACCTTCTTCTCGCTTGCGTAGAATTGGGCCTCGAAAGTATCTCGCTCCCCCTTGAGTTGTATCCAATCTCTTTGTAAGTCTTCAAGAGAGGTGGGCATATCAGGATTTAGGATAGTGTATGGAACATCTCCTTCCATGACATGCTCAACGATTACCAGGAGAATGGAGGGATAAGGCATTATAAGACTCTGAGCACGAGTTCGTACCCATTTGAGGTGATGCTCAAGAGGGATGGAATTATTGTTCCCCAAAGTCTTGCTATCTACCTTGTTCAACATCCTCCAAGCTCAGATAAATCTCTGGCGAAGACCTTGATCGTAGTTCTCGTAGTCATATACCAAACCTTGAATCAGCATCTCGTGCGGGCCATCCATTCAGGCGTAACCAAACTGTCTTAAAGCTAAGCAGGGGTTGTAGGTGATACCTCCCCTAATGCCAAGTAAGGGGACATTAGGGAACTCTCCATAACAGTCGACAATAGTAACATTCTCTATGGATCGGGAGCACCAATGAATGTTTGAATGTTTGAGGGTCATCAACCTTTGTGACCACCTTGAACCTTGCTCATTCTTCAATACAGATTGGGGAAGATGCAAAATAAACCATCTTGCCAATAGAGGAGTAAAACACATAAGAACACCTCGTTTCCTCATTGTGCAAGTGTGAAAAGAGTGTAGGATGTCTCCTAGCAAAGTAGGCACCGGGTTGCGGGATATGAATATTTTGACGGCATTCACATCTATGAGTTGGTCAGGATTTGGAAAGAAAACCATCCCATAGATGAGAAGAGCCACAATTTCCTCAAAGGCTTGCAAATCCAGGGAGTTCCAACAGTTTTGGGCTTTTTCAAACAAGAACATTGCTAGGAAACCTTTGACACCATTCCTTGTTTCCCAATGAGTTGTGACATCAGATGAGTGCAAGTGTAGAGCTTGAGCAACCTCTTCTGGCTTTGGGTCTCTTTCTGTACCATGAAAGGTAGTTGATTGAGAATGGGAATCCTTAAGAGTCGGGAGATTTCTTCCAAAGTAGGCACAAGTTGATAGTCGGGAAATGTGAAGTAATGGTGTAAAGGATCAAAGAACTGAAAGAGCACCTTCATCATGTCCTCATCTGTGTTGGAGGTGACCAAGTTGAGTAGGCGACCAAGTCTCTCGGTGAATGGAGAGTTTTCAGGAATCCTTGAAGCTAGTTCCTTAAGTTATGGAGGGATCCTTACAAGGTTGACTTGAATAGTTTTCATGTGAAGAGAATCCATGTCCTACAAAACAAGAACAAAGATAAATCCAAAATCCTTGAAATGGTTAGTGAATGTGTATGATGTTATGATGTTCATGATGTTATGTACAAGTAATGTATATACAAACAAAACAAACAAATCCTTAGGTTTAGGCTTGCATGGAGTTTTATAGGTAAGTACCCTCTTGAAGTTTAGTTGGCTCAAACCTGTCCTAGTAATAGTAACCGGGTTCTAAGGAGCTCAATATCACTTGTTTGTTTCCTTGGTCATTGTTTCAGCACAAACTTCTTTAATGGCGACCGAAATATCCCAAGAAACTAAACCCCAATGAGTGTAGTATCGAGTATCTACCAACTTCGGACTGCACCAAAGTCGGTCATCTCACTACATCCTAAACGCCAAGTTGGTCAAGTAAAGGTTCTAGAAGTTCATTAGTGCTTTATGAAATCACTCAGCGGCCCCGTATTCTCTCTGATTAACTCAAAGGCTACCGGTACCCACAAATATGTCGCACTAACATAGCTATTGCTTAGACCATATCGATATACCCGACACAATTTTCACAACATATTGCTACTTACCTATAATGTATCCCAAATCTGGGTAGAGGATTCAAACCCAAACAAAGAACCATAATGTAAAGCAAAACAAGTCAAACAAAGAAATCAAGTAAATGTGATCTAACCCTAAGGTAACCCCACTTTTAGAATTCTGCCCAGCAGAGTTTCCAGTTCTGTGATATGGTGGGAGAACTGACTTGAAGGTTTTGTGTTTGATCGCAAATGTTGTGGTTAGCAAGAGTCGCCACCGACTTATCTTTTATCCAAAAAAGGAAAGGTGAAAAAGCACAGGAAAGACCTTTGAGATTATTTCTTGAGTTCGGGGGGTAGATTATGAAAAGGGAAGGTATTAGCCCCCTTTTCATCCACAGTTTTCCATGGGCTCTTAGTTACTTGCTAGATCACTTGATTTTGTTTAAAATTATGCTTTGTGTGGTTTTGAAAGCATTTTTTAAATAGGCCATTGTTTAGGCAATCTTTGTAATGATTCTCGTTCGTAAGAATGTATACAAAGATGTTGATCTTTTGAAAATGTTTTCAAGTTTGTAAGATGTTTTAAAAGTGTAGGTGCTTGTTTTGAAAATAGAAAGGATATTTGTTTGAAATTGAGCAAGTAATTAGGAGCATTCTACCTACTCAAAAGTCTTTCTTGTTCATTTCCTTTTCCTTTGACATTGTTATCTTACCATTGATTTGGTAAGTAACCCTATCTTTGGATGTAAACGGGACGGGCGTGGGTCATCGTACAACCATGATTAGCAATATTGCAAGGTATCTTAGCATTATCTTTAGGGACTAAGATCATTTGAAAGGCAACTTAGATAGCGTCATCGAGGGACTATGATCTTGTATTTGCTTGTTTTTGCTAAGATATTTCACATGTGTAATATGGATATTTTGTATAAGGCAACCAAGTGGAATAACCCTAGGGGGTGCTTGTGTGCAAGTGTATTGTTTTCATGCTTGTTTTTGTCTTGAATTAGGGTTTTCTAAGTATTGGTTTTAGTCTTTCCATACAAACCCTAATTACTAACATGTTATATATAAAGCAATAAATTGCGGAATTTAAAGTTACTACGCTATTACAACATTTGTGGGGAGGGGTGTACAATTTGTAAATGGGGATTGCAAGAATATAAACCTAGTTAATCTATTACAACCAAATTGAATGGGTATTAATGTACAAGAAATTAAATGAATATAAAGTACAAAATGAACAAATGTACAAATATATAAATATGAAGAAAATAGAAATTTTTTGTTTGGATTTTTTAGGAAAAGGGAATTTGTTTTTAAATTAATTAATTAAAAGAAAATAGTTAATTAAAATGATAAAAATTTTAAACCTAATTTAATTAAGAAAAGATTTTAAATAAAACCCCAAATCAATTAATTGATTAAAAAGAAATTAAGTTTAAGAAAAATATTTTTTTTTGTATTTTTGTATTAGAAATATTTATAGCACTATAAAATATTTTTAGTCTTTTTTATATCAAAAACAATATATTTTAATTAGTGTGAAACAAAAATAAATATTAACCTAGTTTTAATTAAATTTATAAGACTAGTTAATAAAAATAAATAATGTATAGTTAAATAAAATATTTTTTATGAGAAAAATAAAATAAACTAAGTTAAAATAAAAATCTAATTTTTTTTGTATTTTTTAATATTAGGAAAAATAATTAAGAAAATATAAATGAAACAAATAAAAATAAAAATAAAAATAAAAAAACTTGGGTCAGGGGGTGCAAACAGCCTGCATGGGGTTAGTTAGCAAAACTAAAAATAAGTCAGGCCCAAAGAGGCCCAGCGCCTGCCAAAAAAGGACAAATCAGAAAACAAAAAAAAAGTGAAAAACCAAAAGGGTACCACTGGGGCTCGAATCCAGGTCCCAAAGGTTACAGGCGCGCGCTTCTACCACTGGGGTGGCTATACATCCGTTAACATAAGCAAATCAATAAATATACAAGGAAAAATGTACCCTGATGACTTCATCTTCAACCTCCAGTCAGACCAATTGTAACTTGCTCATTTCTAAAAAAAAATGAAAATTGTAAACATGAAACTTGTAGCAAATTTTCTCACGGTTTCAGAAATGTAAAGCATTAAAACTATAGATCAAATATAAGCATGAATTTTAATGGCTCTAATCTGAACCCTAAAAATCTCAAAAATTTCAGTTTCAAAATTCTCTAAGCTCAAGCAAAATTAATGGAAACTATGGACATGGTTTGCTTTAGGGCAATGATATCTACATGTTTTGTTCATAAATAAATCATTGATGATGCCTGTATGAAGAGTTCCAAAGTTAGAAAACTTACCTCAAAACTGGAAATCGTGTTTTGAGTTTGAGCTTGTTTCAAGTGATGGTGATGATCAGGTTAGCTTCCTTGAGGTCCCAGGAAGCTAATACAATGATTAGCTCGAACAATGGATGGCTGAAATGGTCTGGAGAAGTCAATGTGAAGAGCTCTGTTTTTGGAAATGGAGGATGGTGTTAATGGTGTTACAGTTCAATAACAAGGTGTGAGATCAACTATACATGATGTTTAGAAACTTTAGAAACCAAAAGGCCAAGAAACGCACGAGTAGATTATGAGTTTCAAGTTTTCGGTCAGTTTGTGTAAAAATGGAAGTGTGAAGTGTGATTCTGAGTTCTAGGTTCTTTCAAGGCTTGAGAATTAGTGTGTTTGTGTCAAATGGTTTGTGTATGTATAAACAAAAGTGTTTGAGAGCATTGGCAAGTCAGAAGTACAAGTTCCTAGCTTTTGGCTAGGTTACTTGATTTTGAAGAAAAGAGGGAAACAATTTTCAAGAAGAGGTACAAGCATGGGATGGGTAATTGTAAGTGTTTAAAACATTTCTCATGAGTTATAGGACCTGTTTGATTAGAAGAGAACAAGTGCAAGGCTCAAGAACAAGGTTTGTACAAAAAGTCACTTTATAAAAATGGCAATGTAACTTTTCTTCCAAAAATAGATAAAAAGCATCTCCATGCATTGAATGCTTGAAGTGAGGCCTCTAACAGCTGTGTAAACCATTAATTATGGAGTTCCTAATAAGTTTGAGGCCTACAAAGTAGTGTTTATGCAGCATACTTTGAATTTGAAATTTGTTCATCACTAAAATGACTTGTAATTAAAGTGATAAAACCCTAAATTCATCTCTTAGATTCTCCCTACTCAAAAATGATCTTAAGGAGTTCTTGGACATTTTGGAAATCTTGTAATGTTCTCTATAACCCATATTTGAATTTATTTTGAAGATTATCCTTGGAACTATATGAAAAAGTTCCATGAAGTTGGGTCAAAATCCTGACTAAATTAGGGCAAAATTTTACTAAGTGTTTAATTTCATGACCACATGTTCACAAAATTATAACTTGAGATCCAAGAATTTTTGGAAGCAGTTGTGTAAAGAAAATTGGTATATTTCATAGAGATCTACAACTTTCATGTTGGAAGTTTCTCTTGAATCATCTTGCATCATGGTGAAACTTTTGCTCAAAGTTATGAAAAAACATGAAATTTCCAACACTTAGAAAAATTTCTAAGTTTAGAAATTTTAACTTTTCAAAATGAAATCTCGACTTTTTGATTTCTTGATGAATAATTTTCATATTTTGACATGTTTTGATGAATTATGATCTTTGGCACTTGAATTATACCAAAAAGTCAAAGTTTGACTTTTCAGTATACAGTTGACTTTTGATCAGTTGACTACAAAATTCATCTGTCAATCTAATGGACTTGCAATGTTTTGAACCATGTAGATAGGTCAAAATTATGAAATTGGACTCTTGAGATCATGACTTAAAGCAAATTACCATTTGCTAGGTCAAAAATCAGAAATTGCCCTTTCCCAGTAAAAACCCTAATTTTGACCATTTTGCCATTTTGGAGATTTGATCAAAATTCTTGAGGAATTGTGATCCAAACTTGATAAAATGATACATATGAGTTTAAAATGTTGATGGGGATAAAAAATTATGAAGTTTGACTTTAAATTGGCCACAATTGACTTTCCCCCCAATATAGTTGATTTTTAGGTCAACTGCTCAATTGACTGATCAAAAGTGTGATCCAAGGCTTGAAACTTGATGAGTAATCTTGGGGGTCCTTAATGATCCATGAAAATAATATGGGGCATTGGAAGACCAAATATCCTTGTGCAATATCAAACCCTAATTTTGGTCATCAGTGCTTAAGGAGGTGTCTTGAGCTGATCAAACCCTAGTGCAGTCCTGAGTCAAGGAGATCTTGTGAGCAATTTCTTGATAAGTGAGAGGGAAATTTTGGGGTAAAACACCATCATATTCCAAGATATGAAAATCAGATGGCATATGCTTTGGCAACTCTGGCTTCTATGTATCAAGGGAATAGTTTGAATGATATACCTCAAATTATAGTCCGACGACTGGATAGGCCCGCTCGTGTGTTTACAACAGAAGAAGTAGTAGATGAGAAACCTTATTATTATGATATCAAGAATTTTATCCAGACTCAGGAATACCCAATTGGTGCTTCGAAGAAAGATAGAAAGACATTGAGAAGATTGGTTGGCAGTTTCTTCCTCGATGAAAATGTGTTGTATAAGAGAAATTATGACATGGTCTTGCTCAGATGCATGGATAGACACGAAGCAGACATGTTGATGCATGAGATTCATGAAGGTTCATTTGACACTCATGACAATGGACATTCGATGGCTAAAAGATACTAAGGGAAGGTTACTATTGGCTGACAATGGAATCTGATTGTTACAAATTTACAAAGAAATGTCATAAATGCCAGATTTATGCAGATAAGGTTCATGTGCCTCTGACACTTCTCAATGTGATTTCCTCCCCGTGGTCTTTCTCTATGTGGGGTATTGATATGATTGGGTTGATAGAACCCAAATCTTCGAATGGACACCATTTTATCTTGGTAGCAATTGATTACTTCACCAAGTGGGTGAAGGCTGCTTCATATGCTAATGTCACTAAGCAGGTGGTTGTGTGCTTCATTAAGAATAATCTTATATGTCGGTATGGTGTGCCGAGGAGAATTATCATCGACAATGGCTCAAATATGAACAACAAAATGATGACATAACTTTGTGAAGAATTCAAGATTGTCCATCATAACTCATCTCCGTACAGGCCAAAGATGAACGGGGTTGTTGAAGCCGCTAATAAGAATATCAAGAAGATTATTCAGAAAACGGTTGTTACTTATAAGGATTGGCATGAAATGCTCCCTTTTGCTTTTCATGGATATCGAACATCTGTCCGCACTTCAACATGAGCAACCCCGTTCTCCCTTGTGTATAGAATGGAAGTTGTACTCCTAGTTGAGGTTGATATTCCCTCTTTGTGTGTTATAATGGAAACCAAGTTGACAGAGGATGAATGGGTCTAGAACAAGTTTGACCAATTGAATTTGATCAAAGAGAAGAGAATGACAGCTTTGTGTCATGGACAGTTATATCAGAAGAGAATGAAGAAAGCTTTTGATAAAAAGGTAAAACCTCGTGAATTCAGAGAAGGCGACCTCGTGCTCAGGAAGATCATGTCTTTTAACGCTGATTCTAGGGGCAAGTAGACTCCCAACTTTGAAGGCCCATATGTTGTCAAGAAAGCCTTCTCTGGAGGTGCATTAATTCTTGAAACTATGGATGGCGAGGAGTTCCCACGTCCCATGAATGTTGATGCAGACAAGAAATACATTGCCTAAAGAAATAAAAGAACAACTCTCTAAGTTGAAAACCCGAAAGGGAGACTTAGGCAAAAAAGAGCGTCTCGGTAGGCCGAAACCAAGAAGGGCGGTCTAGGCAAAAATTAGAGACATAAACAGAATAAATTTCCCGCTAAGTTAAAAACCCGCAAGGAAAGCTTAGGCAAAAGTTAGGGACTTTCTTGGCATGTAACTATATCGGACAAGATTTGATCATTGAAGCAACAATCTTCTCGGATCCTCATCATACTTCAAACAGAAGTTGTTGCTCGGGATTTCAAAAGTTGTTAGAGGGGATAGTGGTCATTGTATCTCAATGTATTTTTTTCCATTATATATTACCATTTTCTGAACTTTGTAATCATCCATGGAGTCTCGCCATTCACAGGCTACCATTCTTTTAATGAAGTTTGAGCTTTTACCTAATTCTTTGTATTTCTTTATTTTATTTAGCTTACGAAGACTTCATTTATTATTGATAATAATTGTCAAAGCAAAAAGATTAAAATAACAAAAGTGATTTTCAAAAAGAATTTACAATTTGATTTTACTTTAAAATTTGTGACGCAAGAGAAAACAACAAAAATGGTGATCCCAGGGATGGACGAACTCCAGTTGTTTTGAGAAGTTTTTTGTTTCCCCTGGGAAGGTTTACTCGGGATGTTTTCGCTGTATTGGTTTGTGACTCCAGTGTCCCCGGTCTAGTTTTGATTCATTTCTCCTATTTTCTGATTTTGCATGATATGAAGATTCAATCCGAGATTTCTCCATTGAAGTTTTCATTTATTTAATAGAGGTTCTTTCTTCCCAGAGAAGTTGGTACAATATTCACTCTTGAAGAACACGGGTCTCTGGTTTCTCCAGTGAAGAACGTATATTGGTTTTCCCTTGGAGGATGTGGTGTTAACCTCCCCAGTGAAGTCAGTACGAAATCCATAGTTAATGTCTTGATGATGGGACATTATACGCCTTAACAAATTTTGTGTGTTTCCTCTTTCAAAATGGGCCTGAATTCCCCAGTGAATGTTTTGATGATTTGGTGTCCATATGCTTTACCTGAAATTGATTTTGCAATCCCCGATAGAAGTGTTACTGTTGAAAACATTTGTTTCCCTATTGAAGTATGAGTGCTATTCCCTGGTAAAGCCTGGAGAAGGATGTTATATCCCTGTATCTGTACTATTTTTTTCGCTTGGATTTATTTACTTCCGGATTATGTTTCTCCCCAATAAAGTTAAACCAGGAAGTAGGTTTTGTTTCCTCAGTTGGCGCTTACTTTTTCTTGGATTGATTGTCTTGGATGTGATTTAGCCGAGTGTTGATTTGCCTGAGTTAGTTTTGCCGGGTTACTCCCAGTGTTATATGTCTGTTTTGTCAGCATATACATGATAACACTCATACATTCATACATACATCATGCATAGTTAATTTTAGCAAATCATTGCTCATTCACATTCATTAATATTTTTGTTGACATACTACCCTGTTTTCCTGAGTTATGTCATCCTCTCTCCAATAAAGTGTTGGCCTTAAGTAGAAAGCGTATATTCTTTCAATTTCCCCACTGAGTTACCCCTCGTGGAAGATTTTTGCTATAGCCTTCCGGTGCAGCTCTTTGGCTGGATAGATTGGGTTTCCCTCTTGAGTTTATTTCTCAAAAGATGTATTTTGGTTGACTGTTTCACTCCAGTTTATTTCTGGTTTGAATCTTTGTTTCCCAGCAATATTATCACCTTGGATTTCTGCAAGCTTCGAGCATTGGTTTAGGAAATGTGCATTTATTTTGGAATGAGAAAACTTTTATCTCCTTAGCAAGAATATGTTGGCACTTCCCCACAAAGTCATATTTCATTCCCCAGGAAGCCGTATTGCTTTCCCAAGGAATTCATTTCTACAAATCTTCCTATAACCGCAAGTAGTATGTCTCTTTATTTGAGCAACTTCAGCTTCTTCGTAAAAGTTGACGTTACTTTTTTGTTATCTTCTCTATGAGTGGATAGTTTGCAGTTTGATGTTAAAATTACTCTAGTGGATGGCAAGTCTTTAAATATCAGAGACAGTTCATTGTGAAATCTTTACAAGTGGAAGTCTCTTTATTTGAGACAGCTTATATATTATCCTTTCCAGGTAGAGTGCCTCAGTTAAAGAAGAAGTTAAGACCCATTCTAGGTTAAATGCCAGAATTTTGGGGAAAACTTGTTATCTCTTTTTGCTACCCTCAGTGAATGTTGGTAGTTCATCGCCTGTGAACGGTGATGCTATGATATATTTTCTCTCTACTTTCAGTGAAAGTTGGTAGGTCACCATCAGTGAAAGTTAGTGATTGTTATCTTTTTGATACCCTCAGTGAATGTTGGTAGTTCATCGTCAGTGAACGGAGGTGCTATGGTATATTTTCTCTCTACCTTCAGTGAAAGTTGGTATGTCACCATAAGTGAAATTTGGTGATTGTTATCTTTTTTCTACCCTCAGTGAATGTTGGTAGTTCATCGTCAGTGAACGGCGATGCTATGATATATTTTCTCTCTACCATCAGTGAAAGTTGGTAGGTCACCATCAGTGAAAGTTGGTGATTGTTATCTTTTTGCTTCCCTCAGTGAACGTTGGTAGTTCATCATCAGTGGACGGCGATGCTATGATATATTTTCTCTCTACCATCAGTTAAAGTTGGTAGGCCACCATCAGTGAAAGTTAGTGATTGTTATCTTTTTGCTACCCTCAGTGAATATTGGTTGTTCATCGTCAATGAACGGTGATGCTATGATATATTTTATCTCTACCATCAGTGAAAGTTGGTAGGTCACCGTCAGTGAAAGTTGCTGATTTTTATCTTTTTTCTACCCTCAGTGAACGTTGGTAGTTCATCGTCAGTGAACGACGATGCTATGATATATTTTCTCTCTACCATCAGTGAAAGTTGGTAGGTCACCATCAGTGAAAGTTGGTGATTGTTATCTTTTTTCTACCCTCAGTGAACGTTAGTAATTCACCGTCAGTGAACACCGATGCTATGATATATTTTTTCTCTACCATCAGTGAAAGTTGGTAGGTCACCATCAGTGAAAGTTGGTGATTGTTATCTTTTTGCTACCCTCAGTGAACGTTGGTAGTTCATCATCAGTGAACGGCGATGCTATGATATATTTTCTCTCTACCATCAGTGAGAGTTGGTAGGTCACCATCAGTGATAGTTGGTGATTGTTATCTTTTTGCTACCCATAGTGAATGTTGGTAGTTCATCGTCAGTGAACGGAGATGCTATGATATTTTCTCTTCCTTCTACCTTCAGTAAATGTTAGTAGCTCACCTTCATTGAACGTCAGTATTGTCATTTCTTTTCTCTTTCTGCCTACAGTGAACGTTCGTAGCTTCGCCTTCAGTAGAAGTTGGTGTATCCTTGGACCTTTTTACCATCCTATCTGATTCAGGTCTTTTCGATCCACCAGTGATTTATTTTCCTGATTGGGTTACTCTCTTGCTTCTTTATTTTATTACATCCCCAATGGTGTTTTGTGTCCCTTTGAAGTTGTCCATATGCACTCATATTCATAAGCATTGTATGGCATCTTAGGTCCAAAAATAGGGTTTGTTTTATATTTAAGTATCTTCGATCGCGTCGACACAAATATTTCTAACCTTCGTATCCCCGAATAGAAGAAACTTAAATAAGGGCAGCTGTTATATCCCAATTTTTGCCCCTAAGATCCCTTCATCATACCATGTTCATTCAATCACCACAAAATCACATCAGGGCTTTTGGTTCTCCTCCCTATCTTTAGATTTGCTCTTTGGGGATTCACCAAGAACCTTGACTTGTTTTTTCTTTTGTGATCATGAATATATTATCTTTATTTTTTTCCCTTTAATTAATAAAATGCAATTCTGGTTTGTCTTACTTGTTAGTAATGTAGGTCAAGGCAATTTGGCTTGGTAGGTTGACCTATGGGTTCATGAGTTTATTTCCATGCCCTAGGCAATAAGGCTGAAGAAGTTCAAACCTCACCATTGAAGTTGTTTTGGAAGAAATGAAATTGCAAGGTTATTTTGGTTCACCACATTTCAGGATTATCAAGTTTGGTTCAAAAGTACAAGGGGTTGATTGGAGAAGTTGTCATTCTTGGACAAGGCTTTGTTCCCATTGGTCACAAGTGCATATTTCTCTCAATTATCAAGATATGGAAGTGTTTTTCGTGGATATGAGTTCTCATTTTCCTCCTCAACAACTTCTATTTACAAATCATTTTAATTGGTACAAGAAGTTTGTTCAAAATTGTCAAAGTTCCTCAAGGCATTTTCTTGATCTAGGAGCTAGGGTTTTGAACTTTAAAGAAGCATATCTTGCTCATATTTTGGTATTTTTAAGTGATTCCAAATACATCCTTCTCTTTAAAGGGTTATCAACAAATCACTTCAAAAGTTTCAAGGAGTTTTCATGTGGAAGAAGCTTGATGATGAAGAAATATTACAAATCCTCTAGATGAACCCCCAATTTCTCATGTGTGACTTCAAATGATAATAACTTGGTCAATTTTTATCACCTTGATCCCACCCCTTTTCCATAATGATCTTGAATATGTGAACTTTATTCCTTCTTTTATGTGCAAAGTGAGAAAAATGCATGGAAGATTCCCTAAGGATACAAATGATTATAGGTCATTTCATGATTTTTTTGCCAACTTCAACAAATCATAACTCTCTCAATTTTTGGATATTTTGAATGGTTCAAGTTTCAAAATGTAATTAAAATGGTCTATTTCATGCCATCTTTTTTGGTCAAGATCAAATTCCAAGTGGAAATCCATGTTTGGATGCAAAACATTATAGGTCACTTTTGAAGAAAATTTTGAAATATTTCTAAGTATGGAAAGTCAACCATTTTTCTCCAACTTTGACTCAATTCAACTTCTTGCTCAAACATCCATTTCATCTCATTCCTTGTACATTGAAAAGCTTGTAACTTCATATTTCAAATGCTTCAAGAATCACATCATAAGGTGCCCTACATTGTTGACACCATGGTTATGAAAATGGCATCATGAAATGGAAATTCCAAGTTCAGTCAGATTTGAAAATTAGTTTAAATCCAATTACAAGCCTTTTTGAAGATCAATTTCTTGTCTAATCATGTTTAGGAACTTCCCATAACAAGAAACGACCCTTAAACCATCCAATTTGCAGCATTTTGAGCCATGTGAAGTCACACTTTTCACATTTAGCAGGTCCACACAATTTCACTCATTTTGCCTCCAATTCACACGCTTGAGCCTTGCATCATAATCAGCTATAAATAAGGATCATCCCTCACTCTTTTTTTCAAGCTTTTGATAGCCAATTGACCTCTGTTCAGATCCCACACAAACTTTGAATTTGAAATTCTAATTTCTTACATTCTCACCTTAAAACACCAAAAGCTCCATTCAGTTAGCTTCATTGAACTTCTTCGAAGCTAACCATACGGTTACTTTCAAGAATTGTGACCAATATTGATATGTGGAAGTTCAGTTTCAGAGAAATTTCTCACTACTTCATTCATGTAGATTTCTTGGACAAATTGATTCAAATAAAAGACTAACCCACTCCTTGTGTTCTTATGATCCTCGTGCTCTTTATATGTTTGCAATTTCATTGAGAATTGAGCAAGATATCCCAGATTTTCGTGCTCGTTATTTTTTTGGGGTTTTTTCAAACACAACCTTGCATAATTTATATAAATTTGGCGCGATGGTACCGTTAGAATCTTCTTGAAGAGACGAATCTAATGGTACCTGTCTGGTTTGCTAATTTTACAGTTTGGAAGATTCAATTTGGGGATGGATGCAGGTTGAAGATGATGACATGTTCGTCTTCAAGCAATGACATGAAGCCACGTTATTTTTTTGAAATGGATACAATATTCTTGCCTTACAATACGCGTGCCTCAGGAATCCTTGGATCTGATTACTTTTGTGAGTCAGACTCCATCCAACGCGCCATATTTTAAGTTGTTTTATTTTGAAAATGTTGGATCCGGTGTGATATTTAGTAATGACCATGATATGTACAGCGCGTCAGATCTCTTGGATCTGATTACTGACGTGTTTTGACTCTCATCCATTGGTTCACATTTTTTTGGTTTTTATTTTCTTTTCTGATTTTTATATTTAATTGTTTTAAATTTCAAAAAATCATAGAAAATTCATTTTTAGTCCAAAAAATCTGAAAAAATTATGAAAAATATTTTTGGTTACTCTCTTTCTGATTTTTATTTTTCACAATTTAATTTTGTATTTTGGTATTTTTTATAAATTCTCACTTTATTTGAATTGTTTTAAATGTTTAAAAATACTTTTATATATTTTTAAATTCTGAAAAAATTATGAAATGATCAAATGACATTGTGACAAATATTGGTGACCTTATTTATTTTTATTTCTGACTTTGGTATTTTTTTATCACTTTTGATTTATTTTACCTATTTCTTTTAATTTTAAAAATAGTTTCTGACTTTAAAAATTACCAAAAATTTTGTAAAAATATTTGAGTCCTTTTCTGATTTTTCTATGGTTTTACTTTTTATTTCTTGATTATTTTGAACATAGTTGGTATTTTCCTCTTTTATTTCTATTTTAAAAAAATATTTTAAAACCCTTTAAATGTATATATTAAATGCAATATTATTTTGTGATTATTTTCTGGTTGATCTTGGGTTAAATTTTTTATCATGGACTTTATTAACCTCATTGGATCCATGGTGTTGAGTCTAACTCCACAAAAATGAATGAATGATTTTAATAATAATTTGATTAAAATTTAATTCAAATGTGGTTTGTATATTCTTCCCCACCCATTTCCATCTCACTCCTTTCTTATTGCACTAAGTGTTATTGGAGCATGATCTCTATATCATGTCTCAAAACAAATGGTGTATAGATTGCTATTGACCTACCTCAAAATAGGTGTAACTTCTATATAAGTCCACTTACGATTGCTTAACATAGCGCTAAATTTTGTCCGATTCAAATAAATGATCATTCGTGGCCCAAACCTATGTTTGCAAGCCCAAGTATGTTAATTTGATCTCTTTGATCCAATAACCTTGAGATTCATTATGTGGAGGCTTTGGTTCTACCAATCCTCTAATGGATCTACAACACTTTTGGTCAACGCGGATCACTTAAACACCATTGATCATTAAATGGCACTTGTGAGGATTCCAAATGGGTGATATACTTGACAAAAAGCAGATGTAACTCGTTGTGTTGAGGCTTTGGTTCTACCAATCCTCTAATGAGTTCCAAATGAAAGTTTCGATATGATCATCCAACTAACCACTAATCACTAATAATTGACTTTATATTTTGTTTTTACTTTATGCCCTTTTACTTTTTATGCTTTATGCACCATTTACTTTTAGCATTTACATTTCATGCTATTTTCATATTTGCTCATTTGAGCATTTACTTTTTTGTCATTTTTATTTTTGCTCATCTGAGATCTTCTTTCCTTCTTTGAAGACACTTAAATAATCAACATAAACCATAAAAAAAAAACTTTAATGGTACTTGGACTATTTGGTTACTATCCTTGGAATTATGGAGTATTGGACTTCTTGGACTTGGGATTAGAAACATTGGCCTATGTTGCAAACCTTTTGACCTTAATTGATATTTTGTTTGGAGTTCTTGAGGCTTACCTCAAGACATTGGGTTGTTTGTTTGTTTTGTGTGCAAGTTATTCTGATTACATTCTTTGTTTGTGATCTGGAATTCACCCGTATACAGCCGTTACTCTACCCAATTTTTATGAAGACTTAATACATTTGAAGCTTGGTTCTCTCAAGAGGTCTAGTATCTTTTCTTTCTTGGTTTCAATCCAAAGAATGGGAATTCTATCTTGGCTTATAATGTCAAGTATTGGATTTTTGTTGGTTAGATAGTTCTTATCTCTAGCTTTTACCTTATGCCTTTAGGATAGTCTCCCCTTCTTCTCCCATCTTCTTTAATTTCAAAAATCTTCTTCCTCCTTTTGAAAACTCTTCTTTTTTTAAACTTGAACTACTTTCATAATAAACTGCGACTTAGGTCCATGCATTTTCAAAAACATTTTCATAAATAAACTTCAATCAATTTAATAATACCTTGACATTTTTGTGAGAAGACTAAAAGTCAATCAATCTCATTTCAAACCATTTTTCCACTTAGGCTCTTTTATTTTAAAAACTTTTCCCAAAAAATATTAGACTCTTGTTAATCCCTGTAGTGATGCAAACAACTATACTTCTACAATATATAGTAAAGAGGGATATTTTCCACTTGGGTGTTGAGTGAGGCATTGTTGATTTTAAAATCCAAGCCATATCCTCCACTTTGAGATGATGCAAATTCTCCTTTCTCATGATTGTGGGTAGTAAGTATGTTTTCCATACGGACAATGACAATGATGTCTTATCTCATAAAATTAACCAACATACTTGTGTTTTAAAATTTTTAAAGAGGAACTACGTGTACCCTGATTCCCTATTGCACGGAAGGTGGTACGTAGGCACTAAAGGTTTACAACTGCGGCGGGTGCAAAAATAAAAAAAAAATTTCTTTTCTCACCTCCACCATCTATTTTTATACAACATTTTCATAGCCAAAATATACATATTTTACAAAGAGGTTCATGCGGAGTATTGTAGATGTTTAGGGTACTAATACCTTCCCTTTGCATAAACAACCCCCTTACCTTGAGTCTTTCCCCCTCTTTTTTGGGTTATTCGCTCTTTTCCCATTCCTTTGGAAATAATAAAGTGCGGTGGAAATTTTCATTTTGATTGTATAAGTCTAGTCAATCCAATGGCTTAGTCTTAAACATTTCTACCGCTACAAGTATACCCCACACAGTTTCCACAATGTATTGCTAGTTACCTATAAGGTATCCCAAATCCGGGTAGAGGATTAGAACAAGCCCAAACAAGGAACCAAATTGTAAAGAAAACAAATAAAACAATGAAAGCAAATAAATGTGATCTAGCCCTAAGGTAACCCCACTTTTAAGATTTTCCCCAGTAGAGTCACATTTTCTGTGATACGGTGGGAGAACTGACTTGGGATATTTTGTGTTTTATCGCAAATGTTGAGGTTAGCAAGAGTCTCCATCGACTTTTCTTTTACCCAAAAGGAAAGGCTGAAAAGAACAGGAAAGACCTTTGAAATTATTTCTTGAGTTCGGGGGGTAGATTATGAAAAGGGAAGGTGTTAGCACCCTTTTCATACATAGATATCTATGGGCTCTTAGTTGCTTGCTAGATCACTTTCTTTTGTTTGAAAATGTGCTTTGTGTGGTTTTTGAAAGTATTTTGAAAAGGCTCCTTTGTTTAGGAAAACTTTGTAATAGTTCTCGTTCGTAAGAACGTATATAAAGTGTTGGACTTTTGAAAATGTTTCATGTTTTGAAAGTTTGTTTTGAAAGTGTTTGGTGTTTGTTTTGAAAATAAGCAAGGATGTTTGATTTGAAAGTGAAATTCTGGCTGCAGATACTCAATGTCACGTTCAATGTTATGACACCGTATCTGACTTACTATATGACAGTAAATACAAAAGCAATAAAGAACACAGTCAATTGTTTACCCAGTTCAGTGTGCAACAACACCTACTCTGGGGGCTACCAAGCCAGGGAGGAAATCCACTATAAGAGATGTTAATTCAGGAATAAACCAACCAGTTTATCTACTTCACTTAAGACCTACCCAATGCAATTCCAATCTAAGTACAACTTAAACCTGAGTTCCTACTCACTCCCCCTCAATCACAGCAGTGATACATAAACCAATTTGACTTAAAAATTGATGAAGACACTCTTCAAAACAAACACTTGATTAAGCTTCACAACTTTTTAATCAAGCAACACAATCACTCGTGCTTCACAGCTTTGAGTGATGCACACAGCTAACTTGACTCTGCTTCACAGCTTTAGTCAAGGAACATTCAAACACTCTTGCTTCAAAGCTTTGAGTGCTACACAACCCTTACAATTAGAAACCTATTCCAAGTCACTTATCACAATGATAATTGCTTGGAGTACAATAATCAAACCTATACAGATTACAAATGATCTTCTGATCAATAAAGAGGGATCCTTGAAAAACAGCAGCTCTGTTGAATATATAGCAGCTGCAACTTCAGTTAGGGTTTCCACAAAAACCTAGGGTTAATTCCGTTTGACCTAAAGACCAGGTCACAGGACTTTATTAACCAGGTTAGGGTTGAGCTAGGTTACCCCTCAGAAAACGCAGGATTCTGTTCAGGAAAGACTGAGTTATTTCCTGAAAAAACTCAGACTTATCCAACCTGCAAACCTGTTAGTTCAGAACAGGATGTCATAACATCTGTTATGACATCTGAGAAAACCTGTCTACTGATTTAGCAAAATGTGATCATTTTGCAAAATGCTCAGATACACACTTATAAACATCAGTACTTGAATTACAATATTTTTCTGCAAAGGTACCTAATGACTTAGTACAAACTGAACTAGAATGTTATGACATCAGTCATGACATTCACACATACACTTGGGATTTACCAAAAATGAAAGCCAATACCTAAACACCTACAAACTCCCCCTTTGGCAGATTTTTGGCTAAAGACCCTAAGCAATCAGAGATAGATAGCAGCAGAAATAAGTGATAGCAGAAAAATAGAATGTCAAGTACTAATTAAGTAAGTACCAAAATATTCTCCCCCTCTTTAGCCACAAATGGGCCAAAGATACATGTTCATAAAATTATAGAGTTATCCAAAACAAAATAATAAGAGCAGCAGCAGAAAACAACTGAATACACTTCCAAACTCCACCAGATATCAGCACCAACCAGCAACACCACCAAACAGCAACCAACCTTCAAGCACTGTCATCAGACTCAGAGGAGCTAGTTTCTTCAATGTTGAGATGACCTTCAGCTTCTACACCTTCTTCCCTTCTGTTTTCTTCAGCTTCCTCCTTTTCTAGCCTGACAATTAGAATTTCTAGGGTCCTTTTTCTAGCATCCAGCTCTTTGCAAGTTTCTTTTAAAACAGCTATGACATCTGATGTCTTGGACTGGGTCTTCACAGACCATGTCTCAGCTGATGTTATGACAATGTCTGGAGCATGAGATCCCTGAAACAGTTTGTAGTGCAGGCCAAGGGCAGGAGCTCTTTTGCAGACTGTATCTCTTGCCACAAGGATATCAGGGTATTGTGCAAGGATGATTCCACAAAGGAGGGAGGGAAAGGCAATTGGTCCTTTGACAGCATAACTGCCAGCATGCTTTAAAGTTTGTTCAAAGATGTACCTCCCATAGTCAAAAGCAGTCTTGGTTCCCACATCATAGATAAATCTCCCCAATCCTGTGGAGATAGTTGATTTATGATTTGTAGGCACCCAGTTGGCTGCACCTATTTTATGCAAGATGGCAAATTTCATGCTGAGTTTACTAGCATTCAGCTTGCCTTTCAAGGGCCAGCACTTTACTTGCCTGGCTGTGATGGTTTGACAAACTTCATTGTCAGTTACCTCCAGATCAGGACAGTCCTCATTTGTTCTTCCAAGAAACTTGTTGATTTCTGATGGAGAGAACTTGACCCTTCTTCCTCTAACAAACACACTTTCAAAGTCAGCTGACCTTCCATCAGCACAATCATTAGACAAGTTCACTACAAACTCCTTGACCAGATTTTCATAACATTTGTTAAACTTTATCACTGTCTTCATTAGTCCAGCATTCTTGATCAGGTCCATGATGTCTTTGCACTCCAAGGCATCATTGTTGAGTTCTCTCTCTAAGGCTATTCTCTTTAAGCAAACATACTTCCATCTGTTTGCATTGTCAGGATGATGAAAAGAGATGTTGTCTGTTGGCACTTCAGGCACTCTAGCAATTTTGCTGGAGGGGAGCTTCCTTCTGATAGGAGTTTCTTCAATATCAATCTCAAATTCTGATTCCTCATCAGAATCAGAAGATTCAGGTCTTTTCTCTTCTTAGAGATTGGTTGTCTAGCAGTATGCACCTGGGCCTTCTTCCCTTTTGTCTGAATGCTTTTCTCAGCCATGCCTTCAGCCTTGGATTTCTTAGCATTAGGTTTATCATTCTGACTACTCTTTCTTTTCATCAATCTCCTAGCTATGCTAGGGTTCACATTAGCAATCAGATCATTATCTGAGTAATCCTCATCCACATCAATGATAGGTGGATCAGCAGCCTTTTCTGAAGGGTTCAGAATGTTGTCTTTTTGTGTCACAACATTCTCAGTGACATCTACATTTTCAGAAACTTCCACATTTGGACTTTCTGATTGATTTAAAGGGACAGAAATCCCCGGTACAGATTGGTTGCCACTTAGTATACTAGTAACCAGCCTAGCAATAGCTTGGTGAACTTGAACTGATCCTTCTCTATTAGGTACAGAAGACGAAGGATGAGAAGAATTACCAGAGGCTGTAGCTTGAGCTCTTCCTGCATGTCTGGTTCTGAGCTTTTTGACTTTGGCTGGGTCAGTTGCCATCTCTCTGAGAGGAGTGACCTCAAGAACTTCAGATTCTATGCATGTGGTGATTGCCCTAGAATCTTGGTTAGATGATGACGAAGTTGCCATGGTTGAAGACGATGTCTGAGACATTTTGATTGACTTTGAGTAATGGTAGCAGTTTGAGAAAGATCTTTGATTGATAGGAGGAAACAGGTTGCAAGGACGAGAGAGGTAGAGGGTAAAAGGGAGTCTTTTCAACTTCTTAAAGATTTTGAAAGAATTGTGAAAGTATATGATTAACCCACTAAAGATAGACTTAATAAAATTAATTCCTTCAACCTTTGTTTTAAGCAAAATTAATTGCTATAAAATCTTATGTTGGTGAATACCCAACCTTCCCCTCAAATTTTCAGGTTTATTTCCAACAAGAGCCTTGGTAGAAGAATCAGTCAGCTGAAGCTTAGAGAAACTATGTTCCAGTTTAAATGACTTCTTCTCTTCAAAGTCAATAGGTTTCAAGGAAATGTTGATTGTATTCAGATTGTCACAACACAATGTCACAACATCTTGTGTGACATTGTACTCAGGGAGCATCTGTTTTGACCAGATGTTTTGAGAACAGAATTTATTAGACATGTTGTTTCCAACATCCTTGTCAAGATGACTTAAGGTTCTGACAACACATCCTTCTTCAAGTTTATTTGCCACATCATAGATATTATCAACCTGTAGTTTTGGAGTTCTTCTGACAGCTTCCATAGAAATAGCTCTTTTCATTCTTCTTAGATGAAGGGGACTAAGCTTATGCTGCCACAGTTTCATCTCTTTTTCTTCTTTGATGATTGGACACATAGTGGAGATATCAGTGTTCTCAGGCTGCCATAAGTAGCAGTTATCTTTGGATCTGATTCCTCTCATTACAACTTCTAGTTTTTCATTAATTACTAGACAATCAGATCTTGAGAAGTTGACCTTGAATCCTAGATCACATAATTGACTGATACTAATGAGATTAGCAGTCAACCCTTTTACCAGCAGTACTTTATTCAGACTTGGAACTTCAGGACAGTCCAAATTACCAACTCCTTTGACTTCACCTTCAGCACCATCTCCAAAGGTCACAAAACTGGTGGTGTGAGGCATAACATTATTGAGGAGATTTTTGAATCCAGTCATGTGTCTGGAACATCCACTGTCAAAGTACCAGTCTTCCTTTGCAGAGACCCTCAGGGAAGTGTGAGCTATCAGTGCAGTAGTCTTTTTCTTCCATTGAGGAGCATGTGGTACCTTTTTAGACTTAGGTTTGACACCTGAGTTCTGATTAGGGTATCCATGTAATCTGAAGCAGAAGGGCTTTATGTGTCCATATCTCCCACAATGATGACATTTACATCTTTGGTACCTTTTCCTCATATGTCTCTGTTCCTGATGTCGAGAGTTGTGTTGAGACATCTATTTTGACATTTGCTTACCAGAACCAGATTTCGTTGCTTCCATAAATCCTAGTCCAGATTTATTTCCCACATTTTGTCCAACCTGAAGGATCTCTTCCAATTTGTCTGTTCCATTTGTCAACATCTTGACAGATTTGGTCATTTGATTCAGTTGTGAGTTCAGCAATTGAACTTCTCCTTCTAGATGACTTATAGTTTCAAGGTTTGCCCTTTTTTCAGCCTCCAGCTTTATGATGAGTTTTGATTGTTTCTCATTCTGCACACAGACTTCAGCACTTCTGATACACAATTTCTTGTAGGTATCAGCCAGTTCTTCAAATGTCACTTCTTCATCACTAGTGTCACTTTCAGAAGTACAAACACTAGTTAGAGCAGTAACTAGTTTGGCAGATTCTTCTTCAGAATTACTTTCTGAATCATAGTCAGACCAAGTAACAGTCATTCCTTTCTTTTGTTTCTTAAGAAAGGTAGGACATTCAGCTCGAATATGTCCATATCCTTCACATCCATGGCATTGAATACCTCTGCCTTGGTTTCCCTTATCTTCTGACCTTGGTCTTCTGCTGGAACTGTCAATGTCAGAGGGAATGTTATGAACATTAGACCTTGACTTTGGATCCATTCTTTTGATGAGCTTGTTGAACTGTCTTCCAAGCATGGCAATAGCTTCTGATATATTTTCTTCTTCATCCTCCTTGTTTTCAACACTAGTGTTGGATACAAGTGCTATGCTTTTGTTCTTCTTGTCACCATTATCAGTGATCCCCATCTCAAAAGTCTGAAGAGACCCAATAAGTTCATCCACTTTCAACTTGCTAATGTCCTGGGCTTCCTCTATGGCAGTTACCTTCATTGCAAATCTTTTAGGCAAGGATCTGAGAATCTTCCTCACCAGTTTTTCTTCTGACATCTTTTCTCCCAGTGCTCCTGAGGTGTTAGAAATCTCCAACATGTTCATGTGAAACTCATGAATGGTTTCATCTTCCATCATTTTTAGATTCTCAAACTTGGTGGTCAACATCTGAAGCCTTGACATTTTTACTTTGTAAGTGCCCTCATGAGTAGTTTTGAGAGTGTCCCAAACTTCCTTGGCCAGTTCATATTGATGTACTAGTCTGAAAATGTTTCTATCAATTCCATTGAACAAGGCATTTAAAGCTTTTGAATTTCCCAGAGCTAACTCATCTTCTTCTTTACTCCAATTTTCCTCAGGCTTCAGACTGATTGTCCCATCTTTCTCAGTTATGGTGGGATGAATCCATCCTTTATCAGCAGCTCTCCAAGCCTTTTTGTCCAGAGATTTTAGGAAGGCAATCATACGAGGTTTCCAATAGTCATAATTAGTTCCATCCAGAATGGGTGGTCTATTTCCAAAAACTCCTTCTTTGTCCATAGTGCCAGAAAGTGATATCCCTAGATCTCACCCAGTAATACAGGCAGGGTGCCTGCTCTGATGCCAATTGAAATTCTGGCTGCAGATACTCAATGTCACGTTCAATGTTATGACACCGTATCTGACTTACTATATGACAGTAAATACAAAAGCAATAAAGAACACAGTCAATTGTTTACCCAGTTCAGTGTGCAACAACACCTACTTTGGGGGCTACCAAGCCAGGGAGGAAATCCACTATAAGAGATGTTAATTCAGGAATAAACCAACCAGTTTATCTCCTTCACTTAAGACCTACCCAATGCAATTCCAATCTAAGTACAACTTAAACCTGAGTTCCTACTCACTCCCCCTCAATCACAGCAGTGATACATAAACCAATTTGACTTAAAAATTGATGAAGACACTCTTCAAAACAAACACTTGATTAAGCTTCACAGCTTTTTAATCAAGCAACACAATCACTCGTGCTTCACAGCTTTGAGTGATGCACACAGCTAACTTGACTCTGCTTCACAGCTTTAGTCAAGGAACATTCAAACACTCTTGCTTCAAAGCTTTGAGTGCTACACAACCCTTACAATTAGAAACCTATTCCAAGTCACTTATCACAATGATAATTTCTTGGAGTATAATAATCAAACCTATACAGATTACAAATGATCTTCTGATCAATAAAGAGGGATCCTTGAAAAACAGCAGCTCTGTTGAATATATAGCAGCTGCAACTTCAGTTAGGGTTTCCACAAAAACCTAGGGTTAATTCTGTTTGACCTAAAGACCAGGTCACAGGACTTTATTAACCAGGTTAGGGTTGAGCTAGGTTACCCCTCAGAAAACGCAGGATTCTATTCAGGAAAGACTGAGTTATTTCCTGAAAAAACTCAGGCTTATCCAACCTGCAAACCTGTTAGTTCAGAACAGGATGTCATAACATCTGTTATGACATCTGAGAAAACCTGTCTACTGATTTAGCAAAATGTGATCATTTTGCAAAATGCTCAGATACACACTTATAAACATCAGTACTTGAATTACAATATTTTTCTGCAAAGGTACCTAATGACTTAGTACAAACTGAACTAGAATGTTATGACATCAGTCATGACATTCACACATACACTTGGGATTTACCAAAAATGCAAGCCAATACCTAAACACCTACAGAAAGTGAGCAAGCAACTAGGAACAATCTACCTACTCAAAAGTCTTAGTTCATTTCTTCCTTTCCTTTGATATTGTTATCTTACCATTGATTTGGTAAGAAGCCTTATCTTTGGATGTAAAGGGACGGGCGTGGGTCATCGTATAGCCATGATAGCAATGTTGTGAAATATCTTAGCAATTCTCTTTGAGGGATTAAGATTATTTTGAAAGGCAACATTTGATAGCGTCATCAAGGAACTATGATCTTGTATTTTTGATTGATTTTTGCTAAGATATCCCACATGCATAACATGGCCATTTTTGTAAGGCAACAAAGTGGAATTACCCTAAGGATGCAAGTGTGCAAATGTGTTTGATTTACATGCTTGTTTTGTCTTGAATTAGGGTTTGCTAACTTGTTGATTTTAGTCTTTCCATACAAACCCTAATTACTAGCATTTATATAAAGCGATAAATTGCGGAAAGTAAAAATACTAAGCTATTACATCATTAGGGAAGGGGGTATACAAATTTACAAATGGGGAATTTGCAAGAAAATTAAATCTAATTAACTATTACAACCATATTGAATAAATGTATAAGAATTGAATAAATAATGTACAAATGCAAAATGAGAAAAGAAATGATTTTTATTTGGATTTTTATGAAAGGGGTTTTAACCTAATTAAGAGAGATGATTAATTAAAAAATAAGCAAAATTAAACTTAAGCTAATTAAGAAAGAAATTAAATTAAACATGTTTTTTAGGGTTTTTTATGAAATGGTTTTTTTTAATTAATAAAAATAAAATGAAAGTTAATCAATTAAAATAAACCTAAGTTATAAATTAATTTTAATTTATAAGAAAATAATATAATAATTAAACCTACGTCTAATATTAATTATTAAAGAAAAGAAATTAATTTGTTAAAAGAAAATGTTTTTTTAGTCTTTTATCTTTATAAAGAAAATATAATATATAAGTGTGAAAATAACAATAAATATATTTTTTATATATATTTTTAAAAATATTAAAAATAATAATAATGATAATAATAAAAATGATAAAAAATAAAATGAAATGAGAATAAAATAAGCAAAAAGAAAAATGAAATAATAAAGAAAATAAAGGGCCAGGGGTGCAAAAGTGAAACTGGGGTTAGAAGAAGCAAAAAAAAGCCAGGCCCAATGTTGGAGGCCCAACGATGCAAACAGAAATAAAAAGGAAGTGAAAAATATGAAAAATTCACAAAAGGGTACCACTGGGGCTCGAACCCAGGTCCCAAAGGTTAACAGGTGCGCGCTTTACCACTATGGTGGCTATACATCTGTTCATATAAACAAATCAACAAATATATAATATAAATCAAGTCCTGAATGAACTTCATCTTCAACCTCCAGCCAAAGAACCTGTAACTCATTTATTTCTCATCCATTCACAAAACTTCCAACATCAAACTTGTTAGAAATTTCCTCACGATTCTGAATATGTAAATAACTTAAGCTAATTCTCAAAGATGAGCATGAACTTCTAATAGTACCAAATTTTGACCTAAATATTTTCAGAGGTTCAAACTCAAAATTCTCCCTACTCAAGTAACATAAATGAAATCTATGGACATGTATAGTTTCAGGGCAATGATGTCTACTTTTTATCTTCACAAATGCAAGCCTAACAATGCCTAAATGAGAAGATATAAGTTCAAGAAAAATACCTTAAAACTGGAAATCGTGAAATGAGTTTGAGCTTGATTCAAGGTGCTGCAATGATCAGGTTAGCTTCCTTGAGTCTCTAGGAAGCTAATGCAATGCTTAGCTTGAGTTGAGAGTGGTTGAAATGGTCTGGAGAAGTCCAACTGCAATGCTCTGTTTTTGGCTATGGAAGTTGATGAAGATAATGTTACAGTCGTCTAAAAGAGTTTGGGATGATTTGTATTTGATGTAAGGAAGCTTTAGAAACTAAAAGGCCAAAGAACGCACAAGGGAGATATGAGTTTGATGTGTAAAGTCAGAACTTGCACAACAATGGTGTTTTGAAGCAATTTAAGGCTAGAGGGAGTTTGGGAGTGTCTCAGGGTGTTCAAGCTCGTGTCTTAGGTTGCATAATAGTGTTTTTATATATAGGAAAAAGTTTGGAGACTTGAGATGGTCAGAAGTACAAGATCACATGTTTTGGCTTATTTGCTTGTTTTTGAAGTAAGGTTGACAAACATTGTTTCAGTGCATAGTACAAGCATGGTCTGAGTAGTTAGAGGCTCTAGACAAGTTTCCTATGGCTTTTATATTGTGAGTGATCAGAAGGAACAAGTTCAAAGCTCAATACAAGTTGACTTTGTGATTAAAGCATCTTTACTAGAATGGCAATGTTACTTCGTGGCATTAATGGAAATGCAACTTCGATAATGGCTCAAATGCTTAGATCAAAGCTCTAACAGTTGTGTAAACATTTAACTATGGAGTGACAAACAAGTTTGAGGCCTGAAAAGAAAATATTATGCAGCCTAGCATGGTTTTGGTTCATGTATTCTTCACAAAATGGCTTGTAATTCAAGTTTGAAAACCCTAACTTCTTGCCTTCGATTCTACTTGTTCAAACATGATCTAAATGAGTTCTTTGACATTTTGGAAAGCTTGTAGAATCGTATACAACCTCTTTGTTGGACATTTTTTAAAATTCCTCTTGGAACTATGTGAAAAATTTCTATGAAGTTAGGTCAAAATCCTGCCTAAACTAGGGCAAAATTTCACTAAGTTTCCAAGTTTCATGAACATGTATTCACAAAATCATAACTTGAAATCCATGCATTTATAATAGAAGTTATGTTCTACAATGTTTTATATCTCATTTATATATACAACTTTCATGTTGGAAGTTTCCTTTGAATCATCTTACGTAATGGTGAAAACTTTGCTCAAAGTTATGAAAAAATATGAAATTTTCAACACTTAGAAAAATTCAGAAGTTTAGAAATTTTGACTTTCCAAAATGAAATCTTGACTTTTTGATTTATTGATGAAAAAGTTTCATATTTTGACATGTTTTGATAAATTATGATCTTTGACACTTGATTTTGACCAAAAAGTCAAAGTTTGACTTTTAGTGGACAGTTGACTTTTGATTAGTTGACTGAAAATCAACTATCAATCAATTGATCTTAAAGAAAGTTTTGAACCATGCCATTAGGTAAAAATGATGCATTTGAATCCTTGAGATCATTTCTCAAACCAATAAGTCATTTCCTAGGTAAAAATATCAGAAACTGCACCTTCTTAGTCAAAACCCTAATTTTGACCATTTTGCCCTTTTGATGATCTGATCAAATTTCTTGAGGAATTGTGATCCAAACTTGATCAAATGACATATATTAGTTCATGATGTTGATATGGACCAAAAATCATGAGGTTTGACTGTAAATTGACCACCGTTGAATTTTTTCCCAATATAGCTGATTTTTAGGTCAACTGATCAATTGACTGAGCAAAAATGTGATCCAAGACTTGAAACTTGACATGAGAAATCTTGAGGGTTCAAAATGATCCATGAAAGTCATATGAGGCATTAAAATTACAATTGTCCTTGTGCAATCTCAAACCCTAATTTTTAGTCATCAATGCTTAAGGAGGTGTCTTTAGCTGATCAACCCTAGTGCAGTCTTGAATCCAAGGAGATCTTATGAGAGATTATTTGATAAATGAGAGGGAAAATATTAGGGTACAAAAATTGCTATCTGGTCGGATCCATGATTCACAATAACTTACTTGAAAAGATGAAGTTGAACTGATATTTGGTAGGATCTAGGCTTCACAGTAACTTGCTTGAAACTAGTTGTTATTTGGTCGGATTCCAGGCTTCACAACGAATTTCTGAGGGAATAAAGTTAATTTCTATCTGGTCGGATCCATGCTTCACAATAACTCGCTTGGAAAGATAAAGTTGAATTGATATCTGGTCAGGTTCAGGCTTCACAATAACTTCTCGGGGTAGAGGCAAACTCTACTAGGGAAAAGAAGTTAAACCTTTATTTGGTTGAGTCCAGGTTCTTCAATATCTTGAAGAGTTAAAATTTTATCTGGTCGGGTCCAGGCTTGATAGTGTCTTGAGAAGTTAACTATTATCTGGTCGGGTCTAGGCTTCATAGTAACTAAAAATTGTATTATTATCTGGTCGGGGCCAGGCTTCATAGTATTTGAAAAGTTACACTATTATTTGGTCGGGTCCAGGATTCATAGTGACTGAAAGTTGTAATTTTATCTGGTCGGGTCCAGGCTTCATAGTATTTGAAAAGTTACACTATTATCTGGTCGGGTCCAGGCTTCATAGTATTTGAAAAGTTTCACTATTATCTGGTCGGTCCAGGCTTCATAGTATTTTGAAATAATGAAGTTGACTATTATCTGGTCGGATCCAGGCTTCACAACAACTTACTGAAGTTAAAACTGTTATCTGGTCGGATTTTAGGCTTCACAACAACTTTTGGAGATAGTAATGGCTTTGTTGGAGACTTCACTGGGGATTAGGGGTTGTGGCCCTCTGATTTGTAATAGCCTGATAGGCAAACTCAAGCTGGAGAGGATAGACTCAGCAGGGCAAACAAATTTAACTGGGGAAATAAACCATGCTGGGGAAATAAACCCTGTTGAAGAAATAAACCCTGTTAAGGAATACTTGATGAACTTATGACGAGGTGAGTTCTTTTAGGAAGAGATCCACAATGCTTCTTCTTTTAGGACCAACTTAGCTGGGGAGAGAGCTTTCAAGAGATTGAGACTCTAGCTGGGGATCAGCCTATGCAAACACACTTTGTGGGCAACTCTGTTGGGGATTGGTTTATTGTAGCCGTCCTTATAGGGATAATGCTAATGAAATAACTCTGGGGATATTCCATATACATTAAAGAGAAGCTTGTTGCTGCTTAACAGGACACATGTGCCAAATAGTTTTAATCATGTTCACATGCATATGTTCATTCAATTTTAGTCATTAGACATTTTTTGTATTCAAAACAAAAACATAAAGTTTGCACTTCAAAGTATATTTGTATTGATATTTTGCCCATGAATAGGCATTTTTGTACAAAGAGACAGAGATCCTAGTAAGAGGAACTCGTCGAAAGGAAAACAAAATTGAAAACAAAGATAATAGCCATGTGGAAGTGATCTCATTGCGTTCCGACTCTACTATTTCCCTAATGTCTTTGAATTCCCCTTGTCGTTGACAAAAATTGATCGGACTGATCTTGGACCGCTTAAACTTGGACCTTGGTAATAAAGTTGATTGTGGTGATCCCACAGGACATAGTCATACACTTTTAATCCTTAAGTTTTTCCTGGACCGCCCTTTCGGGTTTTTAGCCCACCAGGATACTCATTTTTGCCCAAGTCGCCCTTTCAGGTTTTCAACTTGAGGAAAATGGTTCTTGACCTAATTAATTAAAGAGAATAAATTAATTAACCTAAGGGAAATTAAACTTAAGTTAATAAAACAAATTAATTTTTTAAAGAAAACAAGTTTTTATTTTTTTAGGGTTTTGTTTGCAAAAGTTTTACTTAGATTAAACTAATACAAAAAATTAGTTAATTAAAAGAAAACCTAAGTTCTAAATTAAATTTGATTAGTAAAGAGAAAATAAGATAAACTAAACCTAAGTCTAATATTTATTTATGAAGAGAAATTAGTGTTGAAGATAAGAAGTTTATTTTTGTCTTTTTGTTTTTTTTAAAAGGAATAAAATATAAGTATATAGAATGCAAATAATAAATAAATATATATTTTTTGATTTTTTTATTTAATAAATAATAATAATAATAATAATAAAGAAAATAAATAAAATAAAACAAAATATGAAAAAAATAAAGTCAGGAGGTAAAAATGGAATTTAGGGTGTTTGTTAGGAAAAAACAATTTTGGTCTACTAGGCCTGACCCAAGTCTGTTTTTTTTCTTTTGTAAGCCAGAAAAAATAAAATATGAATAGATTAGAGATTGTGTTAGTGAAACAGGGGGTTAAAACCAAAAAATGACAAAGCCCAATTGATTCAGGGCCCAAGCACGCATGGTTCAAACAAAAAGATGAAAAATGTTGGAAAATACGCAAAATGGCAGCGCTGGGGCTTGAACCAATGCCCTTGACCATAAACGCGTGTTGCCTTACCACTAGGGTAGCTATACATCTGTTAATTTTAAAAAAAACCATAAATATATATTACAAATCCATTCCTAGAAATGAAATTCATCTTCAACCTCGAGCCAGGGTCCCTGTATCTCATTCATTTCTCATCCATTCTTAAAACTTCCAACATCAAACTTGTTAGAAATTTTACCAGTATTTCAGAAATGTAAACAATTTGGACTAACAATCAAAGATGAGCATGTACTTATAAAAGTACCAAATCCCGATCTAACTTTTTTCATAGATTCAAACTTAAAATTCTCTAAGCTCAGGCAAAATAAATGAAAAATATGGATATGTACAGCATGAGGTATGGAAGCTTTGCAAATGATTTTGAGGGAAAACGCATGAGGGAAATGAAAGATACAAGTTCAAGGGCAGAACTATGTATCATTGGTGGTTTTTGAGCAATTTCTAGTTTGTGAGTATTTGAGGGAGTTTCAGGGCCTTAGCATCCATGTACTAGCTCATAAATAATGCCTCTATTTATAAGCAAAAGGTTTGGAGTGCTCTAGTTGATTAGAATTAAAATTTACATGTTTAAGCTCAACATGTGATTTTTTGACAAAACAAGTTCCCATGCCTTGTACTTGGTTCATAGAGTTGTTAACCACTTTAAACATAATACCTCTGACTTTGTGGATGGAGTGTAATCAAAGAAAACAAGTTAGGAGCTCAAGAAGCTGACTTTGTGCATAAATCTTGCTTTACAAGAATGAATATGTTACTTTCTCCCCAAAATGGCAAATCGATTTAGATAATGCTTGAATGAATTGGATAATGGTTCAATCAATTGTGTAAACCATTAATTATGGAGTGAAACACAATTTTAAAGCCTATAAATCAAAGATTATGCAGCATGGGCTTGAGATTTGAATTCTCGCATATCACAAAATGACCTATAATTCAAGAATGAAACCCTAACTTCATCTCTTCGATTCTCCTTGCTCAAGAATGATCTCAATGAGTTCTTTGACATTTTGGAAAGCTTGTAACATCCTCTATAACCTTTATGTTGGACATTTTTGAAGAATCAACTTGGAACCATGTGAAAAGTTACTATGAAGTTAGTACCAAAAATCTACCTAACTAGGGCAAAATTTCACTAAGTCTTTAAGTTTCATGGACATGTCTTCATAAATTCATAAATTAAAATCCAAGAATTTATAAAAAAATTTCTGCCCTACAATGTTTTAGATCTCATTGAGATATACAACTTTCATGTTGGAAGTTTTCCTTGAATCATCTTGCATCATGGTGGAAATTTGGCACAAAGTTATGAAAAAATGTTAACTTTCGAACACTTAGAAAAATTTCTAAGTCCTAGAATTTTGAATTTTCAAAGATAATTTTGACTTTTTAATTTCTTGATGAACAAATTTCATATATTGACTTGTCTTGATGAAATATGATTTTTTGAAACTTGATTTTGATCAAAAAGTCAAAGTTTGACTTTTCAGTGTACAATTGACTTTTCATCAATTGACTGAAATTCATCTGTCAATCCAATGATCTTGAGAGGTGATTTGAACTATGAAATTAGGTAAATATGGTGAATTTGAATCCTTGAGATCATTTCTTAAACCAATAAGTCATTTTCTTGGTCAAAAGTCAAGAACTAAGCCTTCTCAATCAAAACCCTAATTTTGACCATTTTGCCCTTTTGGTGTTTTGATCAAATTTCTTTGAGGAATTGTGATCCAAACTTGATAAAATAACATATATGAGTTCATAATATTTATATGGATAAAAAATTATGAAGTTTGACTGCAAATTGACCACAATTGAGTTTTCCCTAATATAGTTGATTTTAGGTCAACTAATCAACTAACTGAGCAAAAATGTGATCCAAAGCTTGAAACTTGACATGAGCAATATTGGGGATCCAAAATGAACCATGAAAGTCATATAAGGAATTAGAATTTCAATTATATTTGTACAAACTCAAACCCTAATTTTGAGTTGTCAGTGTTTGAGGAGGTGTCTTGAGCTGATCAAACGTTGTGTAGTCTTGAATCAATGGAGATCTTATGAGAGATTTCTTGAGAAATGAGAGGGAAACTTTTGGGGTACAACAACAGCGTTTTTACTGTAAAAGTGCTTCCTAAAAGGGATCTTTTTTTAATTTTTTTTGTTTCAGAAATAGAACTGGCTAAAGGGGGCCTTTAGCAGCGCTTTAAAAAAAGTGCTTCCTAAAGGTGGCTTTAGACAACGCTATAACATTAAAAGTGTTGCCTAAAGGGGCTTTTTATTTTTAATTTTTTTGTTTCAGAAAAAGCGCTGGCTAAAGGGGGCCTTTAGTAGCGCTTTAAAAGTAAAAGCGCAGGCTAAATGGGGCCTTTAGCAGCGCTTTAAAAGTAAAAGCACTGGCTAAAGGGGGCCTTTAGTAACTCTTTCAAAGTAAAAGGGATTCCTAAAGTGGGTACTTAGCAGCGCTTTTACTTTTAACAAAGTGTTGTCTTTACCTACAGCAGCGCTGGAATAGACAGCGCTTTAAAGCACTGTCTAAAGCCAAAAAAGTGTTGTCTAAAGTTTTATTTGGCGTTGTGTAGGTTTCCGCGTGGTGTCGTAAGCTCTAACTGACTTTTTAAAACCCTAATTGACCCATCTTGGCCATTAGAAGGTAGTGAGATAGTAGGCTTTTGTACAGTCCAAAGTTGGTTGATACTCAACGCTACGCTCATTGAGATTCGACTCTCGAGATGTTTTGGCAGCAAGTCAGTTGTTGTGCTAAAATAAACCCTGTGAGAAAGATAGGTGATATGAGACTCCTAGAACCCAGTTACTTTTTAGGACAGGTTGAGCCAACTTGACTTCTATAGAAAATGGTGCTTACCTACGGACCTCATGAAATCCTTGAAACCTAAGGCTCTTATGTGCTTTGTTTGTGTTTGTTATTTGTTCAAACATGAAATCCTGACATCATAACATCACATTTTCACTAACCATTTCAAGGATCTCAAGGACCTGTTATGCTAGTTTATCATGAACCAGACTTCTAGCAAGGGACAAGAGGATTTATTTTCCTCTATCCAGATGCCGTCAAAGACCGAAGTACTTTCCTTTGAGTCAGAGGCTAGGACCCACTTGAGACGGTGAGCTTGATTCTCATAGAAGGATGTTCAAAGACGCGAATTTCTTCATTCAAAGCTCCAGCCAAATTCAATTTCTAACATTTTCATTTTTGTTTATCTCGCGAGATCCTTGAAAACATTGCATGTGTATCTACACACCATACACATCATATCATAGAAGGTATTTCCCAAGACAGTTTTTCTCATTTTCTTGTTATTTATTTCAGTAAAATATGGATCTCAAATAGACAATAAAAGAACTTCAGGCCCAGAATGGTCAATTCCAATAGATGTTCCTGGACTTAGCCAAGCGGTAGGATGAACTAAAGACCCTCATCACCATAGAGAGGAAGAAGAAAACTAGAAAACCAGTTTGCATTCCCAACATCGGCAGAAGGTCCAGAGGTCCTCCCAAGCAAGCTCAAGACTATGATATCCTCTCAAATGAAGACGACAATTAGAGTGAAGATGATAAGAGTATAAAGGCTGAGAGGGGAAGCAACCTTGGTTCTGTCCAAGATTTTGATGAAGAAGACTATTTGGATGACTAATATCCTCCGGTGATGGAAACTATAAATAGCTGAAAGATCGTATCAATGCTATGGAAATCCAGAGAGTTCCTGGATTGGATTTTGAAGAGCTGGGATTAGTCTTGGGAATTGTCATTCCCCACAAATTTAAGGTCCCTACTTTTGCTAAATATGATGTTGTTTCTTGTCCAAAATTTTATTTGAGGTCTTATATCCGGAAGATCCAACCTCACACGGCCTACATGAAGTTATGGGTTCATTTCTTTCAAGACATCCTATCCGGGACACAGTTGGAATGGTTCTATCAACTTGAAGGGACTAATATCCGTACTTGGGAAGAATTGGCCGCTGCTTTTTACAAACAATACCAATACAATGTTGATTGTAATACAATGGGAGAACTGACTTGGGTGTTTTGCGTTTTATCGCAAATGTTACAGGTAGCAAGAGTCGCCACCGAATTTTATTTTATCCAATAAAAGAATGGGTGAAAAGAATAGGAAAGACCTTTTGAGAATTTTTCTTGAGTTCGAGGGGTAGGTAATGAAAAGGGAAGGTATTAGCGCCCTTTTCATTTGTAGTTATCTACGGGCTCTTAATTGCTAGCTCACTTTGAAAATGCCTTGTGTTTTGGGTAAATTGAAAGATGTTTTTAAAGTGATGATTGTAATGATTCTCGTATCATTGAGAATGTATACAAAATATTTGTTTTAGAAATATTTTAAAAAAACACCTTAGTACAACAAACTTTGTAATGATTCTCGTATCGTTGAGAACGCATACATGTGTTTGTTTTGAAAATATTTGGTTGGAAAGAGAGTGTTTGAAAAGATGTTTGTTTTTGAAAGTGTGAAGTGCAAAGATGGTTTTAGTTTGTGAGCAAGCAATTACGAGCAATCTACCTACCCAAAAAAGTATTTGTTCTTTTCCTCCTTCTTTAGATAGTGCTACTTTACCAATGGTTGGTAGGGAGCCATATCATTGGATGTGAGGGACAGGCGTGGGTCATCGTACAATCATAGAAGGCAACTTGTAAGATATTTAGCAAAGTGTCGTAAGGGACTAAGATCATTTATCAAAGGCAACATCGAAGGGTCATCGAAGGACTACGATCTTTTAATCGAGGGTCTTTACTAAAGCATCTCACATTCGAGGGACGCAACTATTTATATCTGAGGCAACAAGTGAGGTTAACCCTAGAGGTGCATGTGTGCAAGGTGTATTTTATTTAATTATTTTATCTTAAATTAAGGTTGTCTAATGTTTGATTTTAAATCTTGCCATACAAACCCTAATTTGTAACAATAATAAGGAAAGAGATAAATTGCAAAATTACAAAGCTTTGGGAATGGGGGATACAAGTTTATGAAATGGGGAGGAGAGAAATAAACCTTAATTATCTATTACAAACCATGTACATAAATAATAATGCAAAATAATAAAATACGCAAAAGAATATGAAGATGAAGAAAGGAGAAAATAATTGTTTTAGTGATTTTTTGATAGAGGAAAAGGCTCTAGTATTTTAACCTAATTGATGACTTTATGTTTAAAAGTAATTAGTAAACCTAAATAAATTAAACTAAGATAGATATTAATTAAAAGGGGAAATAATTTAAATATAGAAAAAACCTAAATCTAAATTAATTTTTAAAAAAGAAATTTATTATTCGAAAATCTTTTTGAAGTTTTATTTGTTTGGAAAAAAATGAAAAAAAATAAAAAATAAATCTAATTATTTAAAAAATATAATTTTGTATTTTTGATTAAATAAAAAGAAGTAAGTAAATAAAAATAAAGAATATAAAAAAATATTGGGTTTGGGTGTTGGAAAGTAAAAGGGGTTTGAAAAACCATTTTTGTTAGGCCCATAATAAATTTGTTTGAAATCAGAAAAAATAATAAAAGGATGGGTCAGCGTTATTATGAGTAATTTGGGGGGTGAGAAATCAAAAATAATCCAGGCCCAGAACAAAAATCCAACGCCTGTAGAGATCATGTGTGGCCAGCCTTTTAGAGGTGCATCATGCGCTTGCTTTGTGAAGTGTGTGATCTGGCCATGGGAAGATTAAATGGCAATGATAAGAGGGTGTATAGCATGTGTGTTGGGCTTGATGTACTGAATCTGCAAGGAAATAATATGAAAAAAAAACAAAAGGATATCATTGGGGCTCGAACTCAGGTCCCTATAGGCAAATGACGTAGCGCGCACTTCTATGCCACTGGGGTGGCTGTTTCATTCGTTCATTATACAACTTGCACTAAATTTAAAATAAACTCATTTCTGAATATTTTAAATGAGTTCATCTTCTTCCTTGCGCGTGCCAAGAAGAACAACTCCATTTCTAAATCTGTAACTTCTTCATTTCTTAACCATTTTCAAAAATGTAAACATGAAAGTTGCTTGATTTTTCATCACGAATTCAACCATGTAAACAAATAAAGCTATAAATCAAAGATGAGCATGAATTTTTGTTGATACCAAATTAAAACCTAATTTTTCTGAAAATTCAACTACAAAATTCTCCACGTACAGTTAACATGAATGAAAACTAAATGCATGGTTGGCTTCAGGGCAATGATGTCTACATTTTTCACTAACAAAGTAACCATTAATGATGCTTGTATAAGGAGTTCAAAGTTGAGAAAACTTACCTCAAAACTGGAAATCGTGTTTGAAGTTAGAGCACTCCTGGAGGTGTTGTGATGATCTGGATAGCTTCACTGAACTCCGAGGAAGCTATTGTAATGCTTACTTTGGATTGAGAGTGGCTGGATTCTTCTGGAGAAGTCAAGTTGCAGAGCTAAGTGTTGAAAATGGTGGATGGTGATAGAGGGATTACAGAAGTGCTTCAAGTGTTTGGATCACTTCTATATGGTGTATAGATGATATTTGATTGATTAAAAGGGAAAACACACGAGTGGATTATTAGTTTGGTGTTCAAAGTCAGAAATGGAAAGCAATGGAGTTTTGGATGCAAATTATGATTTTAGGGAGTTTAAGGGGGTTAGAGGGCTATTGAATTCGTGTCTTGGCTTGCAAATAGCTTCTCTATTTATAGGCAAAAGTTTTTGAAGGCTCGAGTAACCAGATTTCAAAGATCACATGTTATGGTTATGTGACTTGGTTTTGAAGCAAACTTGAAACATATTGTTCCAATGCATAGTACAAGGGCTTATACGGTGGTTAGGAGTTGTAGATATGTTGCTTCCGAGCATACATATTGAGTGTGTGCAGAGGTAGCAAGTAAGAGGCTCAATAAGTCAAGATTTACAAGAATGGAAGTGGTAACTTTGTGTCAAAAATGGAAAATTGCTTTAGACAATGGCTTAATCACTTGGATCATAGCTCAATCAGTTGTGTGAACATTAAATTATTGAGTGATTTTTAAGTTATAAGGTTTTCAAAGCAAGATTATGCAACATGCTTGAAGATTGGATCATAAGGTTCATCACAAAATGACCTAAAATTCAAGTTTATGATGCCATCTTCATCTCTTCGAAACTCCTAGTTCAAAAATGATATCTTCAAGTTCTTGGACATTTTGGAAATGTTGAAACATTGTCTACAACCTTCATCTTGATAAAAATGTCATGACTTTATGAGTCTATATCTCCAAATCTAAGCATTTTCTGGACATCAACCCTCAAGGACAAATTTTTAGAATTCATCAAGATCTACAACTTTCATGTTGAAAATTTTCCTTGAATCATCTGGCATCTAGGTGAAAAATTGTCATGGAGTAGTGAATTTAATAAGGATAAAAACACTTAGAATTTTTCTAAGTCTTGGAAATATTGACTTTTTGTTGACTTTTCTTGATTATCTTGATTCTTGGTGATAAAGTCTGATATTTTCGAATGTCTTAATGAATATTGATCTTTGAAATTCAATGTTGACCAAAAAGTCAAAGTTTGACTTTTATGTGTTAGTTGACTTTTCATTAGTTGATCCAAATTTCAACTGTCAATCACTTGATCATTGAGGATGTTTTGAACCATGAAGTAAGGTCAAGATATTGTGTTTGAATCCTTAAGATCATGCTTTAAGCCATTAGATCATGTATTAGGTCAAAAGTCAATGATCAGTCATTTTGAGTCAAAACCCTAATCTTGACAATTTTGCCTCTTTGATGATTTGAGTGCTTTTCTTGAAGAATTATGATCAACCCTTGATCAATTGATGAATATGACTTTAAAATGTTGATGTTGGCCAAAAATCTTGAAGCTTGACTATATATTGACCGTATTTGACTTTTCACCCAATACTACTGATTTTCAGTCATCTGATTAATTGATTGAGCAATTTTGAGATGTAAGACTTGAAACTTGGCATGAGCATTCCTGGAGGTCTATGATGAACCATGAAAGTCATTTTAGGCATTAGAAGTCCAATTTTCCTTATGAAAACCAAAACCCTAATTTATGGTCTTAGTGCTTAGTAGGTGAGCTTGTCTGATCAACTCTTTGAGAATCCTTGAGCATTTAAGATCCTTTGTGAGAAATGTCATGAAGAAAAGGGAGGGAAAATGTTGGGGTAAAACATATTCCCCTATTCAATCTTCTTAAACCTAAAGAGTTAGAATGGCATGTTCGCCATTCGCGACTTGAAGGTGTAATATGATTGAAAAATTAAGTGCCCAAAAATTTGCACTCGCTTGTGCATAAAGTAAAAATGTTTGTTGATTATATCGGGAATGGGATTGGAGATGCCATTTGGAGAGGTGACGGAGATGGGCTTATAGATTCCATAAAAAGTTAATTGTTGATAGAAGTATTAGAATTAGTCTACGTTCAACTGTATCTGAAGAGTGCTTTCCAGAATGAACCTCTGGGAAAGGTGTTTGAGTAGCTGCTTATCATATAGATAGTCGCCCCGTCCTGTTTTTGGAATTGATCATTATCTGACCAAAGAGAAAGAAATATAGTTTCCCCATCCTGTTTCGGGTGTTAATCTTTAATATATTCATGTAGATAGTCGCCCCGTCCTATTTCTGGAATTGATCTACAATCAATTTGTACTATTGGTGATAAAGATAGTTGCCCCGTCCTGTTTCATGAATTGATCTTTATCTGACCAAAGAGAAAGAAAGATAGTTTCCCCTTCCTGTTTCAGGAGTTAATCTTCAATCTATTCATGTAGATAGTCACCCTATCCTGTTTCAGGAATTGATCTATAATCAGTTTGTCACAGATAGTTGCTCTGTCTTGTTTTAGGAGTTAATCTGTGGTTGGTCATTCAGATAGTTGCCTTGTCTTGTTTCGAGAATTAATCTCTAACTTGTTTTTTGTTGGCTGTTGAGATAGTTGCCTCGTCTTGTTTCGGGAATTAATCTCTAACATGGTCTCGTAGATAGTTGCCCCGACTTGTTTCAGGAATTAATCTTGGACCTATTTGTGAATTATTGGTGATATTCGTCTGTTGATTGATCTTTCCGGAAAAGGTAAAGAGTTAGATGTATGTAATTCCATGATGTATGAAATGCATCACGCCATGATGCTCTCAAAATAAAAGAGATTGTGCTATATGAATTTCGTATGCATATGCTATGACGTATGAATGCGAAATGTTGTTGAAATGTATTCGTAGACACATGAAGTATCTTTGTCTGGGAAAATAAATCCTTGACTATTGCTAGGGATGAAGAGTATGTGCATCTTTGATCTTTTCTAAAATTCTTCTGTTGGGGATTCCTGTTTACTTGTTTGAGGAAACTCTGTAGGGGATGTTGACTTCCTACTTGGGGAGTAGAGTTTAGGAACATTAGTTGTTCATGGCTCTACTGGGGAATTTAATTCTTATATATCCTGACTGGGGATAAAAGAGATGGATAATCTTCTGACTCGTCTGGGGAGGATAATTTTTGGTACACCCTTGCGTTAGGATGTTTAACGGGACGGGTGCGGGTCATCGTATAGTCATAGAAGGCAACATATGGGACATTTTAGCAATGTCGTTTTAGGGACTAGATCGTTTACCGAAGGCAACATCGAGGGTCATCGAGGGACTACGATCTTTTATCGAGGGTCTTTGCTAAAACGCCCATGCTCGAGGGACATGACTATTTTCCGAGGCAACAAGTGAGATTACCCTAAGGGTGTATGTGTGCAAAGTGTGTTTTATTGCATGCATTTGTCTTTGATTTTTAGGTTGTCTACTTGTTGGTTTTATCTTGCCATACACACCTAGTTACTAGCATTTGTACAAAAGTAATAAAAAGGGCAAAAAATAAATCCTACACTATTACAACCATATTGAAGTGCATAGAAATGTAAAGGAAAAAATAAGATAAAAAGAAGTAAAAAATGAGCTCCTTCGATTTGGGCAGGAGCAGCCTTCGATTTGCTTTCTATTGGCCTCCTTCGATTGGGGTTGGCAACAGCAAAGTCACGTATTTCGATTAGGCTTTGGCACAAGTCAGGTCATGTACTTTGATTGGAGGCTGGCACCAGCATGGGAGTGCCTTTCGACTGGGCCTGGAACCTGTATAAGATGCAATCTGCCTTTTTGCCTCCTTCGACTAGGAGTTGAAAGCAGTGAGGGAATGCCTTTCGATTAGGGGCTGGAAGTCAGTGAAGGCATGCTTTTCGTTTGGGCCTAGAAGTCAACATGGTTTTCCTCCTGGTTGTCCCTTTCGTTTGACCTGGAGAAAGAGGGTAGAAGCCAGAAGCTTCGTTTCCTATTTCTTGTTTCCTGTTTCTTTCATTTCAAGCATTAAATGGCAACATGGCCTGAGGCCATGCTAGTATTTGTCTTTCAAACAGTTTAACAGTTAAAGCAAGTTCAGGTAAACAGAAAGCAAAAACGAAAGGGTTTAGCTCTGAAAACATATTAAGTAGGTGGAAACGAAAAGAACCAAAGTGTTATGTACATGTTTTGAAATGAAAGGGAAGATTATTCACATACTATGCCATGAAACGAAAGGTTCAAGGGTAAGAGTGACTTACCTTGCTGGAGGCTTTGAATGGGTGTGGGACCTTGAGTGGAGGCCCATGGTTCTGGATTTAAAAGAGGGGGCCAACAGTTGCGCCTGGAATGCTGGATTCGAAGGAAGGAAAGAAACAAGTCTTGTGTTTCTTTCCAAACTGGATTCGAAGGATACTGAAGAGTATTTGTTCTTCAGAATCGAAGGAAGCAAGTGTTTGGGATTCTGGCTTTTGATTTCTCAAGTGTTGATGAACTTGAGAGTTTTTCTGTGTTTGAGAAACTTTGGGAGATTCGTTCTGCTGGTCCACAGATCCTCTCCCAGCTTTGCATAAATTCCTCTATTTATAGAGAAAGAATGGGCATGTCTTCAACAGCCAGCCTTGCTAAATAATAAAATAATAGGTAATGTGACAGTACATGTGGGGGGCCTGTTGGCAGAAGCAGCAGTGGGGTGCAGAATATGTGACTTAGGCCTCTGACGTTGCTTGTGCTCAGACCGAATTCAGTTTGAAAGTTGCTTTTGTGATAAAGGTACTTTCTATGAAAAGAAAGAGTATGTAGCCTTTAACCCAGAATAGTAGTATCCAAAAGGTAAAGTTTAAAACCTTTGTACAAGCTTCTGACTATATAAATATTTGGACGCAACACAGCCTTGCAAACGAGATTTGGTCTTGTGTCGAATGCAAGAGTGAGATCGAAGCACACCTGTTTGAAGGAAGCCTTTGCCTCAGTCGAAGCTTGTGATCGAAACAAGCTAACTCGAAGGAAGTTATTTCCCAATCGAAAGCTCATGCTCGAAGGAAGCATATTGCCCAATCGAAACCTGGGTCGAAGCAAACATATTTCCCAATCGAAAGTCCGTGTTCGAAGGAAGCTTAGAGTTCAACATGAAGGACATATCGAAGTTGCATTCGAAATAGGCTTTTGCTAAAAATGAAGGATATAATCCAAGTTGCATTCGAAGGAGGCTCTTGCTCAACTGAAGTTTTCATCCAGGCACACAGAAGGTGAGTGCCCAAATGAAGACTTGCCCTGCAGGGGGTACATGTGACCAGTAGGTCATGGCCTTCGATTGCAAGCATGCAGGAAGCAAAAGACACAAACGAAACCTGCAACAAGAAGTCACATGCCCAGGCGAAAGAGGCCAAAAGGCCAATCGAAGGATGCAAGCCAAGCTTGTGTCGAAAGAGGTCAAAAGGCCAATCGAAGGATGCAAACCAAGCTTGTGTCGAAAGAGGCCAAAAGGCCAATCGAAGGAGTTGAAACGAAGAACACTTGTATTTCTCCAATTTTTGTCAAAATGTTATTTTTATCTGTTTTCTCCATTTTTGATAGTTTCCTTTTAATTTTGATACTGGAAAATTCCAATGCACTTGTGCAGGCTTGAACCTTGAGAATCCTTGTGAGAAAGGCTTTGAAAATTGAGAGGGCAAGTTTTGGGGTACAACAGGCGTTTTTGCAGACAAAACAGAAAAAACCAAGAGTTTGAACTTTAAGATGTAATTGTATTGATAATTTGCCTATAAACAGGTGATTTTGTACAAAGAGACAGAAATCCTAGTAAGAGGAAGTCGTCGTGAAACGAAAAGAGTACAAAGTGAAAACAAAATGTATAGCCATGTGGAAGTGATATCATTGGATTCCAAACTATGTTATTGCCCCTATGTCTTCGAATATCTCGTCCATTGCCATCGGAAAAAGTTGATCGAACCATTTGAACTTTCAACTTTGGTAATAAAGCTTGCAAGTAAGTGACCCAACGGGACATAGTCGTACGCTTTTAATCTCTAATTTATGCCTGTACCGCCCTTCCGGGTTTTAAGTTCACCAGGATACCCTTTTTTTCCCAAGTCGCCCTTTTAGGTTTTCGACTTGCCGAGTGTACAATCTTTTGTATATATCCCTAATTTTTACCCGAAATTTTTTTGGTTCACCGGAATGCCCTTATTTTTTCCTAAGTGTTTCAACCTAGCGGGTCATTATTATGCGTAGTATTTTTTTACTATGTCCATGTTCACAGGGTGCGGGAAATTCTCGCCGTCCATAGTGGTTAGCATCATAGCACTGCCCGAGAATACTTTCTTGACAACAAATGGCCCTTCGTAGGTAGGAGTCAATTTTCCCCTGGGATCGCCTTGTGGTAGAATGACGCACTTTATTACCAAGTCACCAGCCTGGTATACCCGATTCTTAATCTTCTTGTTGAATTCCTTGATCATATATTTTTTATACATCTGACAATGATAGGCAGCCGCCAGCCTCTTTTCGTCAATCAAATTCAACTGATCTATCTGAGTCTGAATCCATTTGTCTTCATATAAGTCTTCTTCTTTCATAATCCTTAGAGAAGGGATTTGAACTTCGACATGCAGGACAACTTCAACGCCATAGACTAGAGAGAATGGGGTTGCCCCAGTTGATGTTCACACCAAAGTACGATAGACATGAAGACCAAATGGTAACATCTCATACCAGTCTTTGTAGGTCACCACCATATTTTGCATAATCTTCTTTATATTCTTGTTGGCAGCTTCCACTGCGCCATTCATCTTAGGTCTGTATGGAGAAGAATTGTGATGCTTGATCTTGAATTGCGTGTAGGGTTCAGTGATCATGGTGTTGTTGAGGTTGGTACCATTGTCAGTGATGATTCTCTCAAGGATACCATACTGATAGATAACATTATATTTAACGAACCGGGCTATAACATTCTTGGTAACTGAGGCAAATGAAGCTGCTTCAACCCATTTTGTAAAGTAGTCAATGGCAATGAGAATGAAGAGATATCCATTAGATGTCGTAGGGCTTGATTTCTCTAACCATATCAATTCCCCAGATCACAAATGGCCAAGGAGTAGTCATGATATTCAAAGGTATTAGAGGCACATTGACTTTATCAGCATAAATCCAGTACTTATGGCAAGTCCTCGAGTGGTGGTGACAATCAGTTTCCATGGTCGACCAATAATAACCAGTTCCCGTAATCTTCTTAGCCATAGTGTATCCACTAGAGTGAGTACCAAAGATGCCTTCGTGCATATCCTCCATAATTTTCTCTACTTCCCTCTTGTCCATACAACGAAGCAGGGTTAAATCATGGTTGCGCTTGTACAAAATCCCATTGCTCAGGAAGAATTTAGCTGAGAACCTCCGCATGAACTTCTTGTTGTTGACTGACGCCCCTTCAGGATACTCTTGAACTTCGAGATATCTTTTCAATTCATGAAACTTAGGCTTCTCTTCTATTCTATCAGTGTCAATCTCATAGCAGTGTGTCGGTTCATCAATTCTTTCTATAGTAATTCTGGGAGCCTCGTTGTCCCATTTGACCTTGAACATGGAGGACATGGTAGCTAAGGCAACTGCCAATTGATTTTCTTCCCTCGGGATATGTTCAAAGGTAATATCTTCAAATTATGGGATCAAGGTCAACACATTCTCTTATTATGGAATGAGATTTGGATGTCTTGTATCCCACTCTCCTTTAACTTGACTGAATACCAAGGCTGAGTCTCCATATACGCTTAAGAATTTGATTCTTAATTCAATAGCAGCTTTCAGACCCAAGATGCACGCTTCATACTCATCCATGTTGTTGGTAAAGTCAAAGCAAAGTCTGGCAGTGAAAGGCATATGGAAACCTTTGGGGGAAATGATCACAACACCAATTCCATTACCCAGTGTGTTGGAAGCTCCATCAAAAACCATAGTCCATTGGGATCCTTGCTCAGGTCCTTCATACAGTCCAGGATTTTCACAATCTGTAATCAGCGTGATATTCTCATCCGGGAATTCGAAGTGCATAGACTGATAGTCATCTACAGCTTGATGAGCCAAATGATCTGCCAGCATACTTCCTTTGATTTCTTTTTGACTTGTGTACTGGATATCGTATTCAGTTAAGATCATTTGCCATCGGGCTATCCTTCTGGAGAGAGCTGGTTTTTCGAAGATGTACTTGATGGGATCCATCTTAGAGATCAATAAAGTAGTATGAATCAACACATATTTTCTTAGCCGGCGAGCAACCCATGCCAAAGTGTAGCAAGTTTTCTCGAGCAGTGAATGTCTTGTTTCACAATCGGTAAAATTTTTGCTAAGGTAGTATATTGCATGCTCTTTTTGACCAGAATCGTCATGTTGCCCCATCACACACCCCGTTGAATTCTCTAACACTGTTAAGTACATGATCAGAGGTCTTCCTTCAATTGGTGGCATCAGAATTGGAGGTTCTTGTAAGTACTCCATGATTTTATCAAAAGCCATTTGACAATCATCATTCCATCTTACCACTTGATCTTTCTTCAGCAGTTTCAAGATTGGCTCACAACTAGCAGTCAAGTGAGAGATGAATTGGGAAATGTAGTTGTCGTCCCAAGAAACCTATGTCCTCCTTATTAGTACAGGGAGCTGGCATTTCTTGGATAGATTTGACCTTTGCTAGATCAACCTCAATACCTTTACCACTAACGACAAAACCTATTAGCTTTCCAGACCTTACCCCGAAGATGCATTTGTTGGGATTTAACCTCAACTTGTATTTCTCCAGCCTTTCAAATAGCTTGTGCAGATGATCAATGTCTTCTTCCTTAATTTATGATCTTGCTATCATATCATCGACATAGACTTCTATCTAATGATGAATCATGTCATGAAATAAAGCCCCCATAGCTCGTTGATAAGTTGCACCTGCGTTCTTCAGTCCAAAAGGCATTACCTTATAACAAAAGGTGCCCTACTGTGTGACAAAGGTAGTTTTATCCATGTCTTCAGGCGCCATTTTGATTTCGTTGTACCCTGAGTATCCCTCCATGAAGTAGAATACCTTATGTTGAGCGGTGTTGTCAATCAAGACATCAATATATGGTAGTGGGAAGTCATCTTTGGGGCTTGCCCTATTTAAATCCTTGTAGTCTACACACATACGGACCTTACAGTCTTTTTTCGGCACTAGAACAACATTTGCAACCCATTGGGGATACGACACCACTTCCAAGAATCCTGCATTGAACTATTTCATTACCTCAGCCTTTATTTTCTCTTACATATCAGGACGCATGTGATGAACCTTTTGTTTGATCGAAGAATAACCCTCTTTCATTGGTAGATGATAAACCACGATATCAGTATCAAGCCCTGACATGTCTTCGTATGACCAAGCGAATACCTCAACATAGTCGTGCAACATTCGAACTAATCTTATCTTGACATTGTCCTCCAGGTTGGTACCAATCTTGACTTATGTCTTATCTGCCTTAGTTCCCAAGTTTATCACTTCGGTCGGTTCTTCGTGCGGTTGGGTAGCCTTTTCCTCTTGTATTAGGAGTCTGGAGAGTTCTCCAGGTATCTCACAATCTTCTTCACCTTCGTCTTCAGCTTGATAGATTATATTTTCAAAGTCATAAACGGTAATAGCGGAATTATTGTCAATAAGATTCGGAGTGGATGTGGATCAGCAAATGTGCGTGTGTGCATGTAAGGTCACATGGATATTTGAAAATGCAGTAAAGTAAAAGAAAGACAAGGAGCGGAAAATTTGAATGAAAAATCGTCCAATGTTTTCATTAAATGGGCATATGATATATGAAATGACAACCCTTAACAAATGGACCATTGTGCCACGGGCAAGGCATAAGGTTTAAAGTCATTTTGTTTTTTAAAAGAAATTATACATACAAACTTCTTAAAGCAATAAAAATAGGAAATAGCAATTACTCCTAGATAAAGGAGATTGATACAAACTCTTTGGCCTTCCAGTTGTTGAGTCCACCATCAATAGTAGGGAATATACAGTCGTCCAAGTCACCTTCACTATCAGTGTCTTCCAAAGCATTGACTTCATTGTTGCCAATACGGAAATGTGGTCCTCTAGCACGAACACGACAAACCTCTTTCTGAGCCTTTGAAGTGAAACTCAACTCAAATTTGTCAGATTTGTAGGGGATATTAGGAATTTGTCTCCAGATAGTGCAACCTCAATCTTCTACCACATCCCTAGAATCCTTCAAGGAATTCATTCTTGGTGTGTTCTTAGAGACCTCGGGAATAGTAGATTTAGCAACAACAATCGTCGGAGGGATAACCTCAAATGTCTGGCAGGGGGTTTCAATGAATTCTCCATCCATTTCAACATATTTGAAAGGATTCAAATGACTGACCATATATTCTTCCTCTCCATAGATTGTGACAACCTTCCCTTTCAATGGGTACTTCAGCTTTTGATGTAATGTAGAGGTAACTGCACCTGCCCCATGAATCCATGGGCGTCCGAGCAAGCATGAATAGGCCGGGTGGATATCCATTACATAGAAAGTTGAATTGAATACTTGAGATCCCACCTTGATCAGAAGATCAATCTCTCCGTGGACCATTATTTTTGAACCATCGAAGGCTCTTACCACAATATCGCTAGGTTTCAGCACCAGCCAATCATAATCCAGCCTATCCAAAGCACCCTTGGGCAAAAAATTCAGGGAGGAACCTGTATCAACTAACACATGCGCCAAAGTAGTTCCTTTGCATTCAATAGAGATGTGCAGAGCTTTGTTATGATTCTTCCCCGTCGGAGTTAAATATGCATCAGAAAATCCTAAAACATTGTCAGCAGTTAGGCTTGTTACACAATTCTCAAATTGATCTGCAATGGTCTCTTGTGGTACATGGGCATTCTTTAGGAATTTCAACAAAGCTTGGGCATGTGCTTCAGAGCATAATAACAAGGACAACATGAATATTTTTGAGGGTGTCTTCCTCAGTTGCTCAACTATTTTGTAGTCACTTTTACGAATGATCTTCAGAATTTCTTCCATCTCTTATCTTGAAGGGTCTTCAATTATAACATCTTTGGATGACACCTCCATCTGGGAAGGCTCAGATACTTTCACTTTACCTCGGGCGTCAACAGTTGACCCAGCAGCAGGAATATGAACAGGTGTGTAGTAGTGGCTTGAGGAGAGATCTTCGGAGAGAAGATCCTTCCTGTCCTAGTGACCTTACTAGTTCCGACAATGTTTGTAATTTCAGGATCTTCATTTTCATTAATACATGGTTATGGCTTGACACCATGATAATAAACCTCTACCCCATAGTTCCAGGGAACAGCTTTGTCAGAGGAATATGGGACTGGCCCCGATGTAGTGATGATTAGGGGAGCCACTCTCAGTTCAGCAGGAATCCTTATAGGGCCTCTAGAGATGATCCTTATAGGAGTATTTAAAATTGTGATTATGGAAACATCTTCAAGTCTCAATTCTTGGGATATACTTTCAGGCAAACTCTTCATGGATGGAGTTTTCTTGAATAGAATTTCATGGCTATCAATCAGGCGTTGGATACCTTTCTTCAACCACATACATCCATTAGTTTGGGAAGCATAATGGTAACAATTTTTAAGGCATCCTGGAAATAAATCAGCTCTTGATAGATTCTTCTTAACGATCGTTAAGGGAGTGGTCAAATCACTTATGGTGGAGACATAGGAAACATCATCAATAGCACTAACACCCTTACCGTGATTCATCATGGGTGCGGTAATCACATTAGGGTTCTGTGGAGAGTCAAACTCAATCACTTTGTTGTTAATCAAATCTTGGATCTTGTTTTTTAACGCCTAATAGTTGTTGGTGTCATGGCCAGGACTATTTGAATGATAGGTGCATTTCACGTTCGAATTATATTTGGGAGAGGAAGTATTGGGATTAGGATGAGGATCTCGCAACGTTACCAAATCTGCCTTCAACAGATGTTGTAAAGCTTGAGACAATGGCATGTTGATCCTATTGAACTGACTTCTCGGGGCATCTGGCCTTTGCTGATTGTTTTGTTGTTGTGGTCGTTGAACTGGGGTTGGGTTAGAAATCAATACTGCTCCTACCGACTAATGACAATCATTATTGATACGGATCCTTTGGCCATAAACAACATTAGTTTCCTTCTTACCAACAAATGGTTTCTTCACAGAACTAGAGGATGCAGCCATCTGAATCTTCCCACTTTTGATTCCACTTTTAACACATTCGCCAGTCAAAATTAGCTCAGTAAACCCTGACGAAGAACTCCCAATCAGCAAATTTAAGAATGGACCAGTCAAGGTGCCCATGAACATGTCCATCAATTCTCGGTCAGTCAAAGGGGGTTGCACCCTTCCAGCCAGGTCCCTCCATTTTTGAGCATACTCTTTAAAGCCTTCGCTCGAACCCATAGTCATACCTTGTAATTACATGCGAGTTGGTGCAAGGTCAGCATTGTATTTGTATTGTCTGTAGAAGGCAGCAGCCAAATCCTCCCATGTGTGGATATTAGTCCCTTCTAGTTGATAGAACCACTCCAACTGTGTCCCAGATAAGCTCTCTTAGAAGAAATGAACCCATAACTTCCTATATGTGGTGTGCGGTTGAATCTTGCGGACATATGACCTTAAATGGAGTTCCCGATAGGAGATTACATCATATTTGGCGAAGACATGAACCTTGAATTTATGAGGAATGACCACCCCAGGGACCAAACCTAAATCTCCAAAGTCCAGAGCAGGTACTTTTTGGATCTCCACATCCTTAAATTGGTCTTCCAGTTGTTTGTATTTGTCATCCGTTGGTGGGTACTGCTCATCAGAGTAGTATTCATCCTCATAAATCTAGTTATTTCCACCCCTAGCCCTAGTTCTTTTTTTACATCCTCTTCTTGATTGTTGTCCTCCTGGGAGGAAACATCTTCTACTTGAGCCATTCAGCAGGACCTTTGAACCTTCTTCCCATGTTGAGGATAACAACCTGTTTCTTAGTCTTCTTTTTTGTGGCGAGGAGCGCCATCATTTCTTTTTGTCCTTTGGCTAAGTTCAGGAGTGTCTCTTGAAATTGTGCATGTTAAGTATGCATATCTTTGACGGTTTGCTCGAGAGCCATCTTATATTGAAATAAACAGTAAATAGATGAGGAAACCTGTATTGGAAGACATGCTTATAAAATTATGCATGCTATATGGATGCAATGTTTTCAAGGACCTCAGGAGATTTAAATTTTCTAGCTAAAAAGGAAACATAAACAACAATTTCATTAATAAGTTCAAGTATTTACAATTTCCCATTGGGCTTACAATGAAAAAGCAAAAAAGTCTCAAAGAGACAACAAAATAAAAACTCTTAAGACCTAAGACTCAAGTCTCCCACAGACGCTTCCTTTTCATGTCGATGTAGCCATTCAGGCTCAACTCCTTGTGAAGTTGCTTGGTGATCTCCAACACTTTCTTCTCGCTTGCATAAAATCGAGCTTCTAAGGAGTTTCGTTCTCCCTTGAGTTGAATCCACGACTTCTGCAATTCCTAGAGGTTAGTAGGCATGTCAGGATGGGAAATGGTATAAGGAATGTCCCCCTCGGAAACAGGCTCCACAACTATTGGTAAGATAGTTGGATATGGCATCGTGAGATTTTTAGCGCGAGCTCGCACCCATTTGAGATAAGGCTCCAAAGGAATGAAATTCTTATGTCCCAAAGTCTTCCTATCAACCTTGTTTACCATGCCCCAAGCTCGTACAAACCTTTGACAATAACCTTGAACATTGTTCTTGTAGTCGAACATAATACCCTTGATAAGCACGTCACGAGGACCATCTCTTCGAGCATAACCAAATTATCGTAGAGCCAGAGAAGGGTTATAAGTAATACCTCCCCTAATTCCATGGAGAGGAACATTATGGAATTCCCCACAGTAGTTAATGATGGTAACTTCTTCCAGAGATCGTGAACACCAATAAATATCTGAATGAGAAAGCGATATCATCCTTTGAGACCACCTCAAGCCTTGTTCGTTCTTCAATACTGACTGGGGAAGGTGCGAAATAAACCACCTAGATAGCAATGGTATGTAACACATAAGAGCTCCTCTCCTCCTTATAGTACGAGTGTGAAGAGAATGCAAAATGTCTCCGAGCAAAGTAGGCACAAGGTTATGAGAAAGGAAAATCTTGAGAGCATTCACATCTATGAGTTGGTCTAGATTAGGGAACAGTACCAAACCATAGATTAGAAGAGCCAAGACTTCTTCAAAATCTTGAAAATCCGTAACATCCCAAAACAGTCGAGCCTTCTCTAACAGAAACTTAGCTAGAAAGCCCTTGGCTCCACTCCTTGTTTCCCAATTAGCTACAATGTCAGACTGCTTCAAATGTAAGGCTGATGCAATCTCTTCAGGTTGTGGATATTTATCTAAATCGCTGAAGGGCATTTGATCAAGAACGTGTACTACCAATAGTTGAGAGAATTCTTCCAATGTGGGCACCAATTGATAATCGGGAAAGGTGAAACAATAATGTACAAGATCAAAGAACTGAAAGAGCACACACATCATGTCTTCTTTAAAGCTTGAGGTAACCAGATTAAGAAGTTGACCATATATTTTGGTAAATAGATAATTCTCAGGAACCCTTGATGCTAACTCTTTGAGTTGAGGAGGCACCCTCACAAAGCTGATTCAGATGGTATTTCTGCGAGTGGAGGCCATAATCTACAAAACAGGACAAAGATAAATTCCTAGGTACTTGAAGTGGTAAATAGAAATGATATGGCATGATGTCATGATGTTTATGATGTTATGAAAAAATAATCATATACAAGCAAAACACACAAGTCCTTAGGTTCAGGCTTGCATGGGGTTTATAGGTAAGTACCCTCTTGAAGTTTTAGTTGGCTCAACCTGTCCTAAAAGAAGTAACCGGGTTCTAAGGAGCATCAATATTATTAATCTTTCTTCATCGGGAATTGTTTCAGCACAAACATCACACTGTGACCGAATATCCCAAAAGTCCAATCTCAATGAGTGTAGCATCGAGTATCAACCAACTTCAGTCTGCACCAAAGCCAGCTATCTCACTACTTTCTAATGGATACGTTGTTTAACTAAGGTTCTACAGCCAATTAGTGCTTCATAACACCATATTGCGGCCTCGTATTCTCCTTGGTTTAACTCAAGGGACACTGGTACCAAAAAATGTGTCACACTAACGTAGCCATCACTTCAACCATATCGGTCTATGCCATACAGTATCCACGATCTATTTCTACTTACCTATAATGCCCCAGATCCGGGTATATGATCTATACAAGAAATAAAACCAAGCATATCCCAAAAATGTAAAGCATACACATCAAGCAAGTAAAGTAATAAAGGTGATCTAGCTATTAAGGTAACCCCACTTTTAGTCTCTACCAAGCAGAGTCACAAGTTCTGTAATACGGTGAGAGAACTGACTTAGGTGTTTTGAATTTTATCATAAATGTTGTGGATAGCAAGAGTCGCCACCGACTTTTCTTTTATCCAATAAAGAAAAGTGTGAAAAGAACAGGAAAGACCTTTTAAGAATTTTTCTTGAGTTCGGGGGGTAGGTTATGAAAAGGGAAAATATTAGCATCCTTTTCATCTGTAGTTATCTACGGGCTCTTAATTTCTAGCTCACTTTGAAAATGCCTTGTGTTTTGTGTAAATTGAAAGATGTTTTGAAGATGTTTTGAAAGTGATGATTTTGTAATGATTCTCGTATTGTTGAGAATGTATACAAAATGTTTATTTTGGAAATATTTTAAAAAAACGCCTTAGTATGAAAAACTTTGTAATGATTCTCGTATCGTTGAGAAGGCGTACAAAGTGTTTGTTTTGAAAATATTTATTTGGAAAGAGAGTGTTTGAAAAGATATTTGTTTTTGAAAGTGTGAAGTGCAAAGATGGTTTTTAGTTTGTGAGTAAGCAATTACGATAAATCTACGTACCCAAAAAAGTCTTTGGTCTTTTCCTCCTCCTTTAGATAGTGCTTGTAATACGGTGGGAGAACTGACTTGGGTGTTTTGCGTTTGATCACAAATGTTGTGGATAGCAAGAGTCTCCACCAACTTTTCTTTTATCCAATAAAGGAAAGGGTGAAAAGAACAGGAAAAACCTTTTGAGAATTTTCTTGAGTTCGGGGGGTAGGTTACAAAGAGGGAATGTATTAGCACCCTTTTCATCTGTAGTTATCTACGGGCTCTTAATTGCTCGATCACTTTGAAATGCTTTTGTGTTTGTGTAAGTTTGAAAGTATTTTAAAAAATGCCTAAGTTTGGTAAACTTTGCAATGATTCTCATATCATTGATAATGTATACAAAGTGTTGGTTTTGAAAATATTTGTTGAAAAGGAGTGTTTGGAAGATATTTTGTAAGGCAATTTTGTAATAATTCTCGTATAGTTGAGAATGTATAAAAAATGTTTATTTTGAAAAGTGTTTTGAAAATGTGAGGTGCAAAGATGGTTTTAGTTTGTGAGCAAGCAATTACGAGAAATCTACCTACTCCAAAGTATTTGTTCTTTTCCTCCTCCTTTAGATAGTTTTATTTTACCATTGATTGGTAGAAAGCCATATTATTGGATGTGAGGGACGGGCATGGGTCATCGTATAGTCATATAAAGCAACTTGTAGAATGTTTTAGAAATTTTCGTAAGGTACTAAGTTTATCAAAGGCAACATCGAAGGGTCATCGAGGGACTACGGTCTTTTAATCGAGGGTCTTTGCTAAAGTATCCCACGTTCGAGGGACATGACCTTTTTTAATCTGAGGCAACAAGTGTGGGTTACCTTAGAGGTGCATGTGTGTGAAGTGTTTTTTTTATTCAAGTATTTATCTTGTATTTAGGGTTGTCTAATTTTTTTATTTTTAATCTTGTCATACAAACCCTAATTACTAACAATAATAAGGAAAACGATAAATTATAAAATTTAAATGTCCTGCGCTATTACAATGCTTTTAGAATGTGGGTATAAATTTAAAAATGGGGGTGTCAAGTGAAGTAAACCCTAATTACTATTACAAAGCTTTGACAGTTATATAAATTGTAATGTGAAATAGTAAAATGCACAAAGAAATGTAAAGTGTAGAAGAGAGAGAAGAAATTGTTTTTGGTGAGTTTTTGATGGAGAAGGTTTTAATTAACCTAATTAAACTAGTTAATTTACAAGGGAAGTTAATTAATTATTTAACCAAAACCTAAAATCTAAGTTAATTAAATAAAACCCTAAGTCTAATTTAATTGTCTAGAAAATATTAATTTTTGAGGTTTTATTTGTTTAAAAATAATGAAATAGAAATAAAAATAAGGAAATGATTGAATTAATATTTTAATTTAAGAAAATATATATATATTTTGTATTTTTAGTCAAAATAAAAATAACTAAAGAAATAAAAATAATAAAATAGGAAGAATATAAAAATATTGGGCTTAGGTGTTGAAAAGTAATGAGGAGGTGAAAAGTAGCAAAAAAGTTAGGCCCAAAATAAGTTTGTTTGAAATGAGAAAATTAAAAAAGGAAAAAGGAAAAATGGGCATGTTTTGTAACTAGTAGCAAAGGGGGGTGTTATTTAAGCAAAAAGATCCAGGCCTAAGAAAGAGGGCCCAGTCGCGCTTGGAAATAAAAAAAAAGGACATAGAAATGTTGAAAAAATAACAAAATGGGACACTGGGGCTCGAACCCATGTCCCATAGGTAACAGGCGCGTGCTTTAACCACTAGGGTGGTGATACATCTGTTGGTTTATGTACAAATTAATCTATATAATATAAACCCTTTCCTGAATGAACTTTGTCTTCTTCCTCACGCCAGTCCACAAAACAACGTTTTTTAATTTCAAACTTGCTCATTTCTCAACCAAATCAGAAAGTGTAAACATCAAACTTGTTAAAAATTTCATCACGATTTCAACCATATAAGTATCTTAAGCTATAGATCAGAAATAAACACGAATTTTGCTTGGTACCAAATTCTGACCTAATTTTTCTGTAACTTCAACATCAAAATTTGTATCACTAAAGCAATATAAATGAGAACTAAAGGCATGGTTAGCTTCAGGGCGATGATGTCTACATTTTATCTTTTAAAATCGAATGCAAACGATGCTTAAATGAGGAGTTCAAATTTTGAAAAACTTACCTCAAAATTGGAAATCATGTTTGAAGTTTGAGCACTCCTGGAGATGTTGTGATGATCTGGATATAACTCCTAGGAAGCTATTGCAAAGCTTACTTTGGATTGAGAGTGGCTGAATCTTCCTGTAGAAGTCAATATGCAGAGCTCTATTTTTAGAAATGAAGGATGGTGATGGAGGTGTTACATTTGTGTAACAGGATCTTGGGTAGGTTCTAAATGATGTATGAAAGCTTTGTGATTGATTTAGAGTTAAAACGCACGACTGAAATGTGAGTTTGAAGTGCAAGGTCAGAAGTTGCAACAATGGAGGATTTGTGTGTAAATTCTGATTTCATGGAGTTTGAGGGAGTTTCAAGGCTTGTGAATTCGTGTGTTAGGTTGCATATAACCTCTCTATTTATAGGCAAGAGGTTTGGAATCTTGAAAGGATCAGAAACAAGAGATCGCATGTTTTGGTATTGAAACTTGTTTTTTGAAGCAAGCTTGACAAACATAGTTCCAATGCATGGTACAAGGACTTGCATGGTGGTTGACAGGCTCTAGACAAGTTTCTTCTGGCTTTGAGATTGTGTATGTGCAGAAGGAACAAGTGCAAAGCTCAAGGAGAGTGGGCTTTGTGATTAAAGCCACTTTTCCAAAATGGCAATGTTACCTTTGTGTCAAAAATGGATTAATCACTTGGACAATGGCACAAGTGCTTGGACAAGGGCTTAATCAGTTGTGTTAGAATTTAATTATTAAGTGACTTTCAATTTTTAAGCCTGAAAAGTAAGATTTATACAACATGGCTTGAGATTTGTTCAAGTGTTCTTCATGAAAATGACCTATAATTCAATAACGGATGTCCAACTTCTTCTCTTCGAAACTCCTAGCTCAAAAATGATCTCCTTAAGTTCTTGGACATTTTGGAAATCTTGAAGCATTATCTACAACCTTCATGTTGACCACTTTTACAAAATCATCTTGGAACTAGGTGAAATTGGTCAAGAAGTCAGGTAAAAAATCTGCCTAAACTTGCTAAAATTTTCACTAAGTGTTTTATGAAAATGTCATGACTTTATGAGCTTATATCTACAAATCTAAGAATTTTTTGGACATAAAACCTTAAGGACAAAGTTGTAGAATTCATCAAGATCTACAACTTTCATGTTAAAAGTTTTCCTTTAATCATCTTGCATCTAGGTGAAAAATGGTCATGAAGTAGTGAATTTAATAAGGATAAAAACACTTAGAATTTTTCTAAGTCTTGGAAATCTTAACTTTTTATTGACTTTTCTTGATTATCTTGATTCTTGATGATAAAGTTTGATATTTTTGAATGTATTGATGAATATTGATCTTTGAAATTCAATGACCAAAAAGTCAAAGTTTGACTTTTGTGTTTCAGTTGACTTTTCATCCGTTGATCCAAATTTCAATTGTCAATCACTTGATATTTGAGAATGTTTTGAACCATGCAATTAGGTTAATATATTGTGTTTGAATCCTTGAGATCATGCTTAAATCCATTAAGTCATGTATTAGGTTAAAAGTCAATGATCAGTCATTCTCAGTCAAAATCCTAATTTTGACAATTTGGCCTATTTGATGATTTGAGTGCTTTTCTTGAGGAATTATGATCAACCCTTGATCAATTGATGAATATGACTTAAAAATGTTGATGTTGGCCAAAAATATTAAAGTTTGACAGCATATTGACCACATTTGACATTTTACCCAATATAGTTGATTTTCATTCATCTGATCAATTGACTGAGCAATTTTGAGATGCAAGACTTGAAACTTGGCATGAGCATTCTTGGAGGTCTATGATGAACCATGAAAGTTATTTGAGGCATTAGAAGTCCAATTTTCCTTGTAAAAACCAAAACCCTAATTTGTGGTCTCAGTGCTTAGGAGGTGAGCTTGTCTGATCAACTCTTTGAGAATCCTTGAGCATTTGAGATCCTTTGTGAGAAATGTCTTGAAGAAAAGGGAGGGAACATTTTGGGGTACAACACTAATATTGCACCAACCCGTGTGCAATTACAAAGTATGACTATAGGCTCAACTGAAGGGTTTAAAGAGTATGCCCAGAAATGGAGAGATATAGCAGGAAGAGTTCAACCTTCGTTATCTGATAGGGAGCTGGTTGACATGTTCATGGTTACTCTGACAGGTCCTTTCTTTAATCATCTGATTGGGAGCCCTTCATCTGGTTTCACCAAGTTGATATTAAAAGGGGAATATGTTGAAGGTGGAATCAGAAGTGGAAAAATTCAAGTGGTTGCATCTTCAAGTACTATGAAGAAGATGTTCAATAGTAAAAAAGTAGCTAATGTCGTGTATGGACAAAAGGGTCGTGCTAGAAGTGATCACAACCAATCAGTGGGGGAGGTGCTAATTTCTAATTCAGCGCCTGTGTAACAACATCAACAAGGTAATTAGCGTAGGTCAGACACACCCAGGAGGCAATTTACCAAGATCAACATGCCATTGTCCTAGGAATTACAACATCTATTGAAGGCGGAGTTAATAACATTAAGAGATCCTCCTCAGAACCCCAACACCTCCTCTCCTCGGTACAATCCTAATGTTAGATGTGCATATCATTACAACAGTCTTGGACATGACACAAATAGTTGTTGGATGTTGAATAATACAATTCAAGATATGATTGACAATAAAGAGATTGAGTTCGATCCTCCCGACACCCCCAATGTGATTACTGCACCTATTCCTAAGCACAACAAAGGCATCAGTGTTATTGATGATGTTTCGTATGTTTCTATTGTAAGTGATTTGACTACTCCACTCCTAATTATTAACAAGAATCTATTACAAGCCGATTTATTTCTGGGTTGCATTGAAAGATGCTACTGCTGCACAGCCCAACACAATCGCTGAAAATTACTGAAAGAAGGTATTCAGCATCTGATGGATAACCATATAAGTCTAGTCGATAAGACTCCTTCTATTGAGAATTTGTTTCAAGACTTGGAGATGGAAGAGGTGTCTGTAATTTCTGGTACTCCTGTGAGGATCACTTTCAAGGGCCCCATGAAAATTACTGCCAAACCCAGACTTCTCCTCTGATAATCACCGCACCCAGACCAATTCCATATTCCTTGGACAAATCTATCCCTTGGGACTATGGAGTCGACGTCTACTACCATGGCATCAAGAGATAACTATTAACTATTGAAAATGAAGGTACTGAAGTTACTAAAAGTGGAAGGGTTTTCTCTCTGGAAATCACTCCGAAGACTGTTGCCACACCAATTCGTGTTACTGCTACCGAGTCAAATACTGAGACTTGGGGCAAAGAAAAATTACGGAGCCTGCTCAGACGGAGCCACCTAAAGAAGTTACCACTGAAGATACCTCCAGGAAAGAGTTGGAGGAGGTATTAAAAATCATCTGAAAAAGTGATTACAAGATTATTGAACAGTTGGGACAGACTCCTTCCAAGATCTCCATGTTATCCATGTTATTGTGCTCAGAAGCCCATGCTCAGGCTTTAATGAAGTTCCTAAAATCTGCATATGTACCACAAGAAATATTTGTTGATCAATTTGAAAATTATGTTTCTAGCCTAACTACTGATAATGGGCTAGGCTTTTCTGATGCTGATTTGACTCCTGAAGGAAAGAACCATAACAAGGCCATGTATGTCTCTATTAAATGCATGGGCACTACCTTAGCTCATGTGTTGATTGATATGGGTTCCTCGTTGAATGTTTTACCAAAGGGTGCTCTAGACAGGCTTGACTGTGAAGGGGTTGTGCTAAGACCCAATGATATTATGGTCAGAGCCTTTGATGGATCAAAAAGGATGGTGCACAGAGAGGTGGATCTCCCGATCAAAGTAGGTACTCAAGTCTCTGACTCAACTTTCTATGTGATAGACATTCATCCGGCCTATTCCTTTTTTACTCTGACTCCCTTGTGAAAGGAAAGATTGTTACAGTTTATGGTGAAGAGTACATGGTGAGTCACCAGAACTCATTAAAATATGTTGAAATGGATGGCGAATTCATCAAAACTCCCTGCCAGACTTTTGAAGTTGTCCCTCAGATAGTTATTGAAGATGTTTCTACTATCCCGAAGGTTACCAGGGTTCTTCCCATAATGGCTTCTTCGAAGGACGCTAGAGCTGTGGTTGAAGAAGGTGGTTGCACTACTTGGGGTCAGCTTTTTGACATTTCGTACAAGTCTTAAAAATTTGGTTTGGGTTTCACTATAGAGGCTCAAAGGGTTTTTCGTTGTGCTCGTGCTGGAAGACCACCATTCCGCACCAGCAACAACAGAGTTAACACATTAGAAGATGCTGATAGTGACTACGATCTAGACAATTGGATTTTTCCCACCACCGGCAACGGGCTCAGCAATTGGAAGACTGAAGACATTATACCAATCTCCTTTAATCAGGAGTAAATGATATTTCCTATTTCTTTTTTCTTTCAAAGTTTTGGCTATGTAATTTTTAAATAATAACTTTAAGCCTCATGCCTTACCCGGGGCACAACGGTTCATTTGTTAGGGTTGTCATTTCATTAACATGTTTTCATTCAATAAATCATTGGAAGTTTGCATTCAAACTTTGTGCTATTTGTCTTTCTTTTACTTTATTTTCTTTCAAAATAGCTATGTGTCCTTACACACACCCACACAACAAATTGCAAATCCACATCCACTCTAGATCCCATTGAAAATCCGATCTACCAAGTCGAGGACGAAGGTAAGGAAGATTATGAAGTACCTGGAGAGCTTGCTAGGCTATTAATGCAGAAAGAAAGAGCCATACAATCGCATGAAGACCCAATTGAGGTTGTGAACTTGGGTACTGAAGAAGACAAGAAAGAAGTCAAGATAGGTGCCAACCTAGAGGACAGTGTCAAGAACATGTTAATCCAGATGTTGCGCGACTATGTTGATATCTTTTCTTAGTCATACAAAGACATGCCAAGACTTTATACTAATATTGTGGTTCACCGTCTACCGATGAAAGAAGGCTGTTCTCCAACAAAATAGAAGGTTCGTTGTATGTGTCTCGAGATGTCCAAAAAGATCAAGGTTGAGGTTATGAAGCAGTTAAACGCAGGTATCTTAGTTGTTGCATCCTATCCTCAATGGGTTGCAAATATGGTGACAGTACCTAAGAAGGATGGCAAAGTGTGTATGTATGTAGACTACAGGGATCTGAACAGGGCAAGCCCAATTGATGACTTTCCGCTTCCGCACATTGATGTTCTGGCTAACAATACCTCTCAGCATAAAGTATTCTCCTTCATGGATGGTTTCTTGAGTTATAATCAGATCAAGATGGCACCTGAAGACATGGAGAAGACTACTTTTGTTACACAGTGGGGCACTTTCTGCTAAAAAGTTATGCCTTTTGGTTTGAAGAACGTCGGCGCAACTTATCAGCATGTTATGGTAGCTTTGTTCCATGACATGATTCATCATGAGATAGAGGTTTACATCAACGACATGATAGCCAGATCCCAAATGGAAGAAGAACATCTTGAACATCTACACAAGCTGTTTGAGAGACTGAAGAAGTACAAGCTAAGATTGAATATGAACAAGTGCACTTTTGGGGTAAGATCTAGTAAGCTCTTGGGTTTCGTTGTCAATGGTAAAGGTATTGAAGTGGAACCCTCCAAGGTCAAATACATTCAATAAATTCCGGCTCCTTGTAGTGAGAAGCAAGTCAGAGGTTTCCTGGGACGACTAAATTATATTGCCAGATTTATTTCTCATTTGACCGCTACCTATAAGTCGATCTTTAAATTGCTGAAGAAAGATCAGGTAGTGGAGTGGAACGAAGATTATCAGATAGCCTTCGACAAGATCAAGGAGTACCTCCAAGAATCTCTGATTAGGGTGCCACCAGTTGAAGGAAGGCCTCTGATCATATACCTAACAATGTTAGAGAAATCAATGGGGTGTGTACTGGGGTAACATGACGAGTCTGGTCGAAAAGAGCATGCATTATACTACCTTAGCAAAAAGTTTACTGACTGTGAAATAAGATACTCATTGCTCGAGAAAACTTGATGTGCTTTGGCATGGGTTGCTCGCCGACTAAGACTGTATATGTAGACTCATACTAATTTGTTGATCTCTAAGATGGATCCTATAAAATACATATTCGAGAAGTCCGCTCTCTCCAAAAGAGTAGAAAGATGGAAAATGATCTTAACAGAATATGACATTCAGTACACTACTCAGAAGGCATTCAAAGGAAGTGTGTTGGCAGATCATTTGGCTCATCAAGCGGTAGATGACTATCAGTATATGAACTTTGAGTTCTCGGATGAGAATATTATGCTAGTTACAAATTGTGAAGAGTATGGACCGTATGAAGGACCTGAGCCAAGATCCCGATGTACTATGGTCTTTTATGGAGCTTCCAACGCACTTGGCAATGGAATTGGTGTCGTGATTATCTCTCTCAAAGGTTTCCATTCACCGTTTACCACTAGACTTTGCTTTGATGTACCAACAACATGGCCAAATATGAAGCTTGCATCATGGGTATCAAAGTTGCTATTGATATGAGAATCAAGTTCTTGAAGGTATAGGGGGACTTATCCCTAGTGATCAAATAGATTAAGGGAGAGTGGGATACGAAACACCCAAATCTCATTCCTTATCGAGAGCATATGTTGTCATTAACTTCATACTTCGAGGAAATCACTTTTGAACATATTCCACGAGAAGATAATCAGTTAACAGACGCATTGGCTACCATGTCATCTATGTTCAAAGTCAGATGGAACACAAAGATCCTCGAATTACTATTGAAAGGCTAGACGAACCATCACATTGCTATGAAGTTGATATTGATAGAGTAGAGGAGAAACCTTGGTTTCACGAAGTAAAAAGATATCTCGAGACTCAAGAGTATGCTGAAGGGGCGTCTATCAATGATAAGAAATTCCTACGGAGGTTCTCTTCCAAGTTCTTTTTAAGAAACAGAATTTTGTACAAGTGTAACCATGATTCGACTCTGTTTCGTTGTATAGACCAGAAGGAAGCTGAGAAAATTATGGAAGATATGCACGAAGGAGTCTTTGGTACTCATTTCAGTGGGCACACGATGGCTAAGAAAATTCTGACAGCGGGTTATTATTGGTCGACTATGGAAACTGATTGCCATCATCATTCTAGAACATGTCATAAATTCCAGATTTATGCTGACAAAGTACATGTGCCTTCGGTTCCTCTGAATGTCTTAACTGCTCCTTGGTTATTCATAATGTGGGGAATTAATATGATTGGAGAGATTAAGCCTACCACTTATAATAGGCATCATTTCATCCTCGTCGCTATCAATTATTTCACCAAGTAGGTTTAAGCAGCCTCGTTTACCTCTGTTACCAAGAATGTTGTGGCCCGAATCATTAAACATAACCTCATCTGTCAGTATGGCATACCTGAAAGGATCATCATGGATAATGGTACCAATCTTAACAATACTACGATCATGTAACTTTGCATGCAGTTCAAGATTAAGCACCACAATTCTTCTCTATATCTGTTGTACCCCAATTTTTGCCCACTAAGATCCCTTCATCATACCATATTGATTCAATCACAACAAGATCACATTAGGGATTTTGGTTCTTCTCCCTATCTTTAGCTTTTCTCTTTGAGGAATCACCAAGCACCTTGACTTGTTTTTCTTTTGTGATCATGCATGTTTTGTTTTGACTTTCCTTTTAATTAATGAAATTCAATGTTGTTCTATCTTACTTGTTAATAATGTAGGTAAAGGCAATATGGCTTAGCAAGTTGATCCATGGGCTCATGAGTTTATTTCCATGCTCTAGTCAATAGAGCTAGACAAGTTCAAACCTCACCATTAAAATTGTTTTGGAAGAAATGGCATGGCAAGGTTTATTTTGGTTCACCACATTTCAAAGTTATCAAGATTGATTCAAAAGTACAAGGGGTTGATTGAAGAAGTTGTCATGGTTGGACAAGGCCTTGGTCCCATTGGTCACAAGTGCACATTTCTCTCAATTCTCAAGATGTGGAAGTGGTTTTGGTTGCTATGAGTTCTCATTATCATCCTCAACCATTTATATCTACAAAGAAAAAGTATTAGTACAAGAAGGTTGTTTAAAATTGTCAAAGTTCCTCAAAACATTTTCTTGATCTAGGAGCTAGGGTTTTGAACTTCAAAGAAGTATATCTTGCTTATCTTTTGGTATTTTTGAGTGATTCCAAAAACATACTTCTCTTCAAAAATGTTATTAAAAAAACACTTCAAAAGTTTTAAGGAGTTTTCATGTGGAAGAAACTTGATGATGAAGAAAGATTATAAGTCCTCCAGATGAACCCCCAAATTCCCATGTGTGACTTCAAATGATCGTAACTTGGTCAATTTTTATCACCTTAAGCCCACTCTTTTTCCACAATGATCTTGAGATGTGAAATTTATTCCTTCTTTTATGTGCAAAGTGAGAAAATGGATGGAAGATGCCTTAAGGATACAAAATATTATAGGTCATTTCATGATTTTTTTGTCAAATTCAACAATTCATAACTCTCTCAATTTTTGGAGATTTTGAATGGTTCGAGTCTCAAAATGTCATTCAAGAGGTCTATTGCATGCCATCTTTTTTGTTCAAGAGCAAATTCCAAGTGGAAGGCCATGTTTGGTTGCAAAACATTATAGGTCACTTTTGAAGAAAAACTTGAAATATTTCTAAGTATCGAGTGTCAACTTCTTTTTCCCAACTTTGACTCATTGCAACTTTCAGCTTAAACATCCATTTGATTCCATTCTTTTCCCATTGTAAAGCTTGTAATCTCATCTTTCTAAGGCTTCAAGAATCATGCCATAAGACCCCTTGAGCTGAGAATGCCATTGAGTTGAACTTGGTAGCTTGAAATTGAAGTTTCTTCAAAAGTCAGAATTTGAAATCCTTGATTTAGCTTCTAAACACATTTTTCTGCGTGTTTTTGCTTCTAAACATGTTTAGTGAACTTCCAGAAGTGATTAGCATAGAAAAACGCATGTTTTGGATGAGTTTTGATCAAAGTAGAAGTCACACTTTTCTTGTTTGCAACTTCACACGATTTCCCTCCAAACTTCATCATTTCACACGCTTGAACAATCCATTTGATTCTCTATAAATAGAGGGTCATCCCTCATTCATTTCCTCAAACTTGAAAGCCAAAATCACCCTGTCAAACTCATTCCATAACTCACTTTTCTGCAAATTCGAAATTAGTGTTCAGGCCTTTTTCAATCCATTTTTCTATCAATTCACCTTCTTTGATCTTCCCTGAAGCTAACAATATAATTACCTTTAAGAATCGTGACCTATATCGATCCATAGAAGTCCAGTTTCAGAGCTCTGCAACTCAACTTCAATAGGTAGATTTCTTCATCGATTCTTCCAAACTTTGATATCATTGTGAAGCTTTCATTGCCTTGGTTCTAGTTGTAACACTTGCTTTTAACTGTAAACACATTTTGACCATGAAATTTCAAATCCCTTTTCAAAACTTTCGTTCCAAATTGCTTGAGCTACAGTTTATATAAATTTTTTGCGAATGTTTGGTTGTCTTCGTCTTGATGAGACGAAGTGAAGGACGTAGGTCTGAGCTTCTAATTTTACAGTTTGAGAGACCTGCAATTCACGTTGGCTGGAGGTTGAAGATGACCAACGTGTCACCTTCCAACCAATGATGGCATGCCATTTGTTTTTTTTTTAAATCTGATTTTACATTTGATTCAGTGCTTTATTCTCTAAAGTCCATAACATGCACAGCGCGCCAGGTCCACTTGATCTGTTTACTAACGCGTTTTGACAATGATCAGATGGCCATATTTTTTTGGTTTGATATTTTATTTTCTGATTTTTATTTTAATTGATTTAAATTTCAAAAAATCATAGAAAATTCATTTTAAGTCCAAAAAATCTAAAAAAATTATAAAAAATAATTTTGATTTTTCTCTTTCTGATTTTAATTTATTTACAATTTTATTTTGTGTTTTGATATTTTTTATAAATTTTCAATTTATTTGAATTGTTTTAAATGTTTAAAAATACTTTTATGCATTTTTAAATCCTAAAAAAAATTTGGAATGATCCAATCATATTGTGACAAATATTGGTGACCTTATTTATTTTTTATTTCTGACTTTGTTATTTTTTTATCATTTTTGGTTTATTTTAATCATTTATTTTAATTTTTAAAAATAGTTTGACTTTAAAAAATTACTAAAATTTTTATAAAAATATTTGAGTTCATTTCTGATTTTTCTATGGTCTTACTTAATATTTCTTGATTAATTTGAACATGGTTGATATTTTTCTCTTTTATTTCTATTTTAAAACATTTTAAAACCCTTTTTAATGTATATATTAAATGTAATATTATTTTGTGATTATTTTCTGGCTGATCTTGGGTTGAATTTTTTATCATGAACTTTGTTAACATCATTGGATCCATGGTGTTGAGTCTAACTCCATAAAAATAGATGAATGATTTTAATAGTAGTTTGATTAAATTTTAATTCAAATGTGGTTTGTATATTCTTTCCCACCCCTCTTCATCTCATCCCTTTCTTATTGTACTAAGTGTTATTGGAGCATGATCTCTATATCATGTCTCAAAACAAATGGTGCATAGATTGCTATTGACCGGCCTCAAAATAGGTGTGACTTCTATATAAGTCCACTTCAAGATGGTCATCCAACTAACCACTAATTGTTGATAATTGACTTTATTTTGTGATTTTATTTTATTCTCTTTTATTTTATGCACCATTTACTTTTAGCATTTTACATCTCATGCTTTTTGTATCTTTGCTCACTTGAGCACCTTTATATTCTTGTCATTTTCATTTTGCTCACTTGAGCTTTTCTTTTCTTTTTGAAGATACCTAATAATCAACATGAACCATAAAAATATTTAATGATACTTGGACTATTTGGTTACTATCCTTGGCATTACGGAGTATTGGACTTCTTGAACTTAGGATTAGAAACCTTTGCCTATGTTTGAGACCTTGTGACCTTAATAGATATTTTGTCTGGAGTTCTTGAGGTTTACCTCAAGACATTGAGTTGTTTGTTTGTTTCGTGTGTAGGTTATTGTGATAACATACTTTGTTTGTAATATGGAATTCACCCGTATACAGTCATTACTCTGCCCAATTTTTGTTAAGACTTAATACATTTGAAGTTTAGTTCTCTTAAGAGGTCTAGTATCTTTGCTTGTTTGGTTTCAATTCAAAGAATGGGAATTATATCTTGACTCATAATGTCAAGTATTGGCTTCTTGTCGGTTAGATGGTTCTTATCTATAGCTTTTACCTTATGCTTTAGGATAATCCCTTCGTCTCCTCTCATCTTCTTTAATTTCAAAAATCTTATCCCTCCTTTTGAAAACTCTTATTGTTTGTTTTTACTTGAACCACTTTCATAATAAATTTGGACTTAGGTCCATGCATTTTTCAAAACATTTTCATGAATAAACTTCAATCAACTTAATAATACTTTGACATCTTTTTTTTGTGAGAAGACTAAAAGTCAATCAATCTCATTTCTAACCATTTTGCCACTTTGGCTTTTTATTTTAAAATTTTTCTCAAAAGATTAGACTTTTGTCAATCCTTTTAGTGATGCAAACAACTATACTTCTATAATATGTAGTGAAGGGAGATATTTTCCACTTGGGTGTTGAGTGAGGCATTGTTGATTTTAAAATCCAAGCCATATCCTCCACTTTGATATGATGCAAATTATCCTTTCTCATGATTGTGGGTAGTAAGTATGTTTTCCACAGGGACAATGACGATGATGTCTTATCTCATAAAATTAACCAACACACTTGCATTTTAAAATTTTTAAAAGATGAACTACGTGTACCCTGATCCTCTATTGCACAGAAGGTGGTACGTAGGCACTAAAGGTTCGCAACCGCGGCGGGTGTAAAAATAATAAAAAATAAATTTCTTTTCTCACTTCCACCATCGATTTTACATACAACATTTTATAGCCAAAATATACATATTTTTTCAAAGAGGTTCCTGCGGAATACCGTAGATGTTTAGGGTGCTAATACCTTCCATTTTCATAATCAACCCCCTTACCTAGAATCTCCCCCCTCTTTTTGGGTTACTCGCTCTTTTCCCATTCCTTTGGAAACACTATAGCGCGGTGACAATTTTTATTTTGATCTGCATAAGTCTATTCAATCCAATGGCTTAGTCTTAAACATTTCTACCGCTATAGAAAAATGGCGACTTCACTGGGGAAAGATTGACCTCTTGCTGGTTCATCCCTAAGTAGGTTGAGCCTATATTTTTTTATATTTGTATATGTGCTATTGTTGTTTATGTGTTTTTTTTGTATATATGTTTGCCTAGATTTTTCCGGGTTTTCAAGGTGCTTGGGAAAAATTTAAGATAGGACGGGCGGTATAGTCATGTTAACTTTGAGGGAGTAATCCTAAAAAAAAAGAGGCATGAGATCCCCCACTCAGTGGAGTCCCCTTTGACTGTAGTGTTGTTTACTGAGTAATCAGGAAGATGTACTGCTTTCGACCTGGGAGCCTGCTGAAGTTGAGGACCGTAGAATACCTAACTCATCTTGGTCTTTTAGGTGTAGTGCGGAAGCTATGACGGAGTAATCCGGAAATAGTTGTCACGCGATACTGCGCAAGGATGAGTTTTTCTTGAGAATATTACTAATTACCTAGTTAATCGAGAAGTTTGTAATATCTGAAGGAAGGATATAGACTCTGGGAACCTCTAGAACCTTGTTCGTCAGGTGATAACTCTTAGACCATACCTTATGGGTAGTACCTTTAACCTCATGCTCGTGACGTTGAACCTATGAACCCTATGTTTGTGATCTTGTGTGTGATTGTTGCATCATGCATCCATGCACTCATAAGCATCTTTTGAAGAAATTTCATTTCAAGGGACTTAAAAGTTGACCATTTGTGAATATCTCAGGTACCTTTTGACCATGGATTCTGGAAAAAGAAAGACTGGAAAATAAAGTTTCAAAGATCCCAAGATAGATGAGTTGATCAGTCTAATTCCCAAAATTGAGTGTTCTGCAGATTTTCGGAAGAAGTATGGATCCATCATTTCTCTCATGAAGCTTAGGATGAGGGAGGGTATTCTCTCGACCTAGGTCCAGTTCTATGATCCGATGTATCATTGCTTTACTTTCCCTGACTATCAGTTGATGCCTACACTAGATGAGTATTCTTATCTGTTGGATTTACCTATTACCGATCGTGTTCCTTTTACTGGTTTGGAGGGTGAGCCAAAACCACACGAGATTGCTGCTTTGATCCGTCTGGGGAAGTATGAGGTTGAAGCCCATATGACTACTAAAGGATGTATTAGAGGATTACTAGCTCAGTTCTTATTGGAGAAATCTTGTTACTTTGCCAGGATGAAGAGTATAGTCGCTTTTGAGGCCATCTTTGCTCTACTTGCTTACGGGTTGCTTTTATTTCCTAATGTGGATAACTTTGTTGACATTAATGCTATCAGGATCTTCATGATTAGAAACCCAGTTCCTACATTGTTGGGTGATGCTTATTACTCTACTCATCTTCAGAATTCTTATCATGGGGGGATGATTATCTGTTGCACGCCTCTATTGTACCGGTGGTTTATTTCTCATATGCCTTAGTCTGTGCTTTTTGGGATCTCAGGAAGGAACCCCGTTGGGCTCCTAAGATCATGGAACTTACTCACTCGGATATTGATTGGTATCATCAGACTTACCATGATGTAGAGATTGTCGACAATTGTGGTAGTTTCCCCAATGTACCTCTTCTTGGTACAAAGGGAGGAATTAACTACAACCTTAACACGACGAAAAATTGGTTATCCGATGAGGGATAAACCAAATAGTATTCATTTGAGTAGTTTCTTTCTGAAGGAGGGAGAAGACCATAAGGAAGCTAGGGATCAGATTGCGAAGGCCTGGTGTCACATTCATAGGAATAGTAGGAAAGACTTGGGACCTAGAGGGGCTGTTTCTTTGGAGCCTTATCTTCAGTGGGTCCAAGCGAGAGCTATTCAATTGAATATTTCATGTTCCCGGGAAACACCTATGCCTGACTTGTTTGTGAATACCACTCCTCCCCTATTGGATGATGTGGAAGAGCTACAACTTGCTATAGTCAGGATGCAGCAAGGAAATGATGCTTGGAAGAATAAGTGCCAAACTTTAGAGATTTCCTATAGAGCAGACTTGAAGGAGAAAGACGACTTGATTGAGATTCTTGAGAGTCGGGCTATAGAGATGATGGAGAGGCAGGGGGATTTATTTTCTCCCAAGCCTCAGTCAGATGCTATTTGCTCACTTCCTGATTCAGGTGATTGGAAGGAGGTTGCTACCAGATATGCGGGATAAAACCAGAGGTTGAAGGATCAGATAGCTAGGATTACAGAGAAGCACCAGCTATAGAGTGATCTCCATCAGCTTTACTTCTTAGGGTTTTAGACTTTATTTTCATCTTGTACTTGGGATTATTGAAACTTGTAATCCATTTTGAAATTATTATAATAAAAATTTTCAGTATTTCAAACGTGTTATTACTTTGATATTTACAATGTGTCTATAAATATTTAAGTCCCTTGAAATATTAATAATAAAATAAATCATGTGCATTGCATATTATGTATCATATCACACATATTTCTTGCATTTGTTATGCATATCCAGGTGTCTTACCAAACTTCTTTACTTTGTTCAACAAGTTGTCTCACCACTACAATACTCGAGCTAATTTCAGAAGGAATATGGACAACTTAGAACAAGATATAATCGCGAGCTACGCGAGGAAGTTTCAGCTCTGAAGGTCGGCATGGCCAATCTCACTGCTCTGTTGGAATCTCTGGTGGTTGTTCAGGATCATCCACTGAGTGTTCAACCTTAACAAACAAAGGCTACTACTGAAGCTCTGGTTGTTCATGTGTCTGCTACTCCAGGTGTTGTTCAGAATCGCATGCCTCAAGGTTATCCATTTGGAATGCCAGAGAACTTTATGCCTTAAGGTTTCAATCTTGGTCCTCAAAATACTCCAGTTGTTCAGACTACTATTACTCATGCACCTCCTATGATACATGTTGCTCCTGTTGTACCTCTTTCGGTGAATATGGTTCAATTTATTAATGATGATATGTGTCGTCCTTTTCCTCCACCAAGTGAAGGCTTGGGCCTCTATGATAGAATGGATGATTTTTAAGATCAGTTTGACAAGATGCAGAGGGAGATGAAGGCCCTCAAGGGAAAGGAATTATTCAGGCAGAATGTGAATGATTTATGCTTGGTCCCGAATGTCAAGATACCTACAAAGTTTAAAGTCCCAGAATTCGAGAAGTACAAGGGCAACACTTTTCCTCTTGCTCATCTTGTGATGTATGTAGAAGAATATCTACCCACACTGATGATCAACGTTTGTTGATTCACTTTTTTCAGGATAGTTTGACTAGTGCTGCGTTAAAGTGGTATATGAGTTTGGACAATGTCAATATCCATACTTTCAATGACTTGGGAGAAGCATTTATCAGACAATACAAATACAACGTGGACATGGTGCCTGACTGTGATCAATTCAGGACCATGGTTCAGAAGGACAAGGAATCATTCAAAAAATATGCACAGAGATGGCGTGAGGTAGCTGCCCAAGTGATTCCTCCCATGGAAGAGAAGGAGATGACTAAGATTTTCTTGAAGACTCTGGGTGCTTTCTACTATGAGAGGATGGTAACGAGTGCGCCAAGTGACTTTATTGAAATGGTGGGCATGGGTATCCGTTTAGAAGAGGCTGTAAGAGAGGGTCGTTTAACAAAAAGCAAAAATTCTGAAAGTAAAAAGAAGCCATCCTATGGGTTTTCCAAAAAGAAGGAAGGAGATACAAATTCTGTTATGCAAGAGAGGAGGATTAATCCTCCTAGAAGAAATTATCAGCATCATCAACAAGTCGCCTCAGTTACTCCAGTTGTTGGTGTAGCTCTAACCACTGTTTCTTATTAGAGACCATCCCATCAAAGGAATCAAGGGTATAATCAGAGAAGGGAGAGTTATGACCTTATCCCTATGAGCTATACAGAATTACTCCCGGTGTTAATTCAGAAGAAGTTGGTTCAGACCAGACCACCTCCCGTTATACCATCACCATTACCTTGGTATTACAAGGCAGACCAAACATGTGCTTTTCATCAGGGAGCACCAGGGCACAATGTTGAGAACTGCTATCCTTTGAAAACTGAAGTACAAAAATTGGTGAAGTTTGGTATCTTGTCCTTCAAGAATGTTGGCCCTAATGTGGAAGATAATCTTTTGCCCAAGCATGGAGGAGCAAATGATGTGAACATGGTGGCTGATTGTTCAGGTGACTTCCATATTTTTGACATTAATTTGGTTAGAGGAGATTTTGTGAAAATGCATGCAATCCTCTGTGAATTTAGCTACTATATGCATGACCATGCTGGTTGTGCTATTTGCAGTATGGATATACAGGGTTGTGACAAGATAAAGGCTGATTTGCAGGAGATGATGGACGAGGGCCTCATCCACATAATCAGGCCTAAGGCAAAGTATGAAGAGGAAGTAAACATGGTTTCTAGATGTCCTGGAGAGTTCAGAATCTTTGATGTGGAATATATGAATGAAAATCTTGTACAATTGCATGCTACTTTCTAACACATGGCTAGTCAGGTGGAACATCAGTATGGATCTTGCCGAATTTGTTGTCGGGACTCCCGAGGATGTTCATTTGTAAGGAAAGGTGTTTAGTTATTATTGGATAATGGAACTATCAAGGTTACATGGCAAAGGGATGATTATCATGAAGTTGATGTGATTGAGGTTTGTTTGGCCAAAGAGGAGTCAGATGATGAGTATGCCTCTACAGATGAGTTCTTCTCCTCAGATGAAGATATGTTTTCTAGAGATAACCCTATAATGACTGAATATGTTGAAGAGGGAGTAAATATTATTGTGCCTTGTTTTGGTGCACCCACCCATTTTGAAGTTGAATATCACAGCAAGCCAGTTATTACTCCATTGGTGATTAGTTTGCTGGGTCTTGTCCCCTACAAGTATGATAAGGTTGTGCCCTATAAATATAATGCTATGATTCTAGAGTATGGTGTGGAAGTCCCCATCCAGCCAATGCCTAATGGTGGAAATATTGCCGAGACTAGTCAAGTGACCTGTAGCGGTCATGTATTTGCACCATTCCTTTGTGGGGATGTTAGCACTGGAAAGAAAATTGTTGAAAATGTTGAACCCAAGAAGGAAGTGGGTGAAGCTAGTGGAGATACGCTAGAAAAAGAGGTGGATGATATTTTGAATATAATCAAGATGAGCGACAACAGAATTGTAGATCAACTACTGCAGACTCCTTCTAAGATATCCATCTTGGCTTTATTGATGAACTCCTCTGCTCACAGAGAATCTTTGATGAGGGTATTGGACCAAGCTTTCATGGAAAGTGATATGCCTGTAGATTAATTCAGCAGTGTAGTAGAGAACATTACATCATGTAATAACTTGATTTTCTGCGATGATGAACTGCCTAATGAAGGAAGGGATCACAATATGGCCCTCCACATCTCTATGAACTACAATAATGATTCATTATCCAATGTGTTGATTGATAATGGATCTGCATTGAATGTTATACCGAGGAGAATGCTTATGAAGTTGAAATATAAAGGAACACCCATGTGCCCAAGTGGAATTATTGTGAAAGTGTTTGATGGATCAAGGAAATCTGTTATTGGTGAAGTGGACTTGCCTATTCATAGAGGCCCATATTTGTTTCAGATTAATTTCCAGGTCATAGATATTATACCCATTTATAGTTGTTTGTTGGGACGACCGTGGATACATGAGGCAGGGGATGTCACTTTGACTTTACACCAGAAGTTGAAGTTTGTGCGTGAAGGAAAAGTGGTAATTATAAATGGAGAACATGCATTATTGATATCTCATTTGTCCTCTTTTAGCATTGTGGAGGCGGATGAAGCTACTGTTGGAACCCAGTTCCAAGCTTTATCCATTGATAATATAAGAGGAAATGAGAATGTTATGGATTCGTTTAAGGATGCTCAGCAGATTGTGCGTAATGGCCACAGTGAAATATAGGGACAGATTGTTGATCCACCTGTAAACAAGAATACATTTGACCTGGGTTTCTCTGAAGAATGATAAAGGTAAGAGCATGAAGCCTAAGTCTGCTGTAAGAAAGTATCAAGACATCTTTCGTAGCGGGGGTTATCTTCATCCAACTGTTTCCGGGATTAATGCCATTGTGGAAGATGAAGTAGAGTCAGAAATGCCAAATTATATGACGCACGGAGTTAGGGTTCAGAACTGGATCACCATTGATATTCCCTATTGCATACATGTTTCAAAGTAATTTTTTTGTGTTAATCTTTTTGAAAAGCTTTCACTCTGCCCAAGGTGAAAGTATTGATATTGTATGGGCTTATCTATTTGCTTTGATTTTTAAAATCGATAATAAAAGTTGTCTTTGTTTCCCAAATTGTGTCTTTATTTTTTCCTTTTTCCTTAGAAAATGGTAATCAGAAAAAACCTTTAAAAATAAATAATAATTGCAATTCAATCTGCATGATCACTTGTTATATGTGTTAGTTTCTAAAAGCAATCATAAATCATATGTGCAAATTAATTAAAAAAACTCGTCGAATACAATGACCCTGCATCCTCTCCCAACTTTGAATGTCCTGTGTATGGGGACGAAGAAGAAGACTATGATGAGATTCCAGAAGAGGTATCACGATTGCTTGAGCGCGAGGAGAATAACATTCAGCCATATAAAGAGCCATTGGAATTAATCAATTTGGGTTCGGAAGAAGATTCGGAGAAGTCAAGATCGGAGCATTGTTACATCCTGATGTGAAGAGCAGATTGATTGAGATGTTGAAAGAGTATGTGGATATTTTTTCTTGGTCTTACAAGGATATGTCTGGTCTAGATATCGTAGAGCATCGTTTGCCACTGAAGCCAGAGTGCCCGCCAATCAAACTGAAGTTGCAAAAAACTCACCGAGATATGGGAGTGAAGATCAAAGAGGAAGTTCTAAAGCAGATTAATGCCAGTTTTCTTGTGACATCAGTGTACCCTCAGTGGATTGCCAATATTGTCCCAGTACCGAAGAAAGACTGAAAAGTTCGCATGTGCGTAGATTACAGAGATTTAAATAAAGCTAGTCCAAAAGATGATTTTCCATTGCCACACATTGATATGTTAGTGGATAGCACAAAAAAATTCAAAGTTTTCTCGTTCATGGATGGATTTTTCGGGTATAATCAAATAAGGATGGATCCTGAGGACATGGAAAAAACAACGTTTATCACACTCTGGGAAACATTCTGTTACAGAGTGATGCCCTTCGGGTTAAAGAACGCTGGTGAAACATACCAGAGGGTTATGACAACCCTATTCCATGATCTGATGCACAAGGAAATTGAGGTATATATTGATGATATGATTACTAAATCCCAGAATGAAGAAGGGCGTGTAGAATATTTGTTGAAGTTGTTTCAGCGTTTGAGGAAGTATCGTCTTTGCTTGAATCTAAATAAATGTTTCTTCAGTGTTTGATCAGGGAAATTGTTCGGTTTCATTGTTATCCAGAAAGGGATTAAAGTTGACCCTGATAAAGTCAAAGCAATTCAAGAAATGTCAGCGTCAAGAACTGAAAAGCAAGTCAGAGGGTTCCTCGAGCGTTTGAATTATATTTCCAGGTTCATTTCCCACATGACTGCAACGTATGAACCGATCTTTAAGTTGTTAAAGAAAGATCAAGGTTGTGTATGGACAGATGACTGCCAAAGGGAATTTTAAAGTATTAAATAATATTTGCTTGAACCTCATATCTTGCTCCCTCCTGTTGAAGGAAGACAATTGATTATGTATCTAACAGTGTTAGATAATTCCATGGGCTGTATTCTGGGACAACAAGATGAAACAGGGAAGAAAGAGTATGCCATTTATTATCTCAGTAAAAAGTTTACTGATTGTGAGTCGCGGTATTCCATGCTGGAAAAGACATGTTGTGTGTGATACGGTGGGAGAACTAACTTGGGATTTTGCGTTTGTGTTCGTAAATGTTTCGGTTTAGCAAGAGTCGCCACCGACTTTTTATTTTATCCTAAGGAAAGCTCAAAAAGCACAGGAAAGACCTTTGAGATGTTTTCTTGGGTTCTGGTAGTAGATTATAGAAAGGGGAGGTATTAGCACCCTTTCTATCCATGGTTATCCATGGGCTCTTAGTTACTTGTTTAGATCACTTGCTTTGCTTTTCAATTGTTTGAAATGGTGCTTTGTGTGTGGTTTTAAAAGTTGTTTTGAAAAGAGGCCATCGTTGTGGCAACCTTTGTAATGATTCTTTTTTGAATGTATACAAAGGTATTTTTGTCTTTTGAAAAAGTTTTCAATGTTTGAAAGTTGGATTTTGAAATTGTGTGGTGAAGTGTGTTTTGAAGATAGCAAGGACGTTTTTTGCAAACTTTGATCAAGTAACTAAGAGTTATCTACCCTATTTTACTCAAAGATCTTTCTTATGTTTTTAACCCTTTTAACAGTATTGTTTCACCATTGTATTTGGTGAACAACCTTGTGTTAGGATGTTAAACGGGACAGGCGCGGGTCATCGTATAGACCATGATAGCAATAGTGTCAAGTATTTTTGGCAATTTTCTTGAGGGACTTGATCATTTTGTTTAGGCAACTCAGATAGTGTCATCGAGGGACTATGATCTTTTGTTTTGTTTTTGTTTTTCCAAAGTACTTGACATGCATACCATGGCCCATTTTTGAAGGCAACAAGTGGATTGTAACCCTAAGGGTGTAAGTGTGCATTGTGTTTGTTTTTCATGCATCTTTGTCTTTGATTAGGTCAAGCTATTTGTTGGTTTTGATTTTGCATACAAACCCTAATTCTAATCATGGCATAATTGAAAGCGTTTAAATGCGAGAATTTAAATTCTAAACTATTACAACATGATATAGGGAAGGGGGAACAAATTTAAATAGGGGATTATTTGGCAAGAAATTGAACCCTAAATTATTACAACCAAATTGAATTTGCAAGGCATAATATTTAAATGTACAATATTTAAATAAAATACAATAAATAAATATTAGATAAAATGTATTATGCAAAAAAAGGTTTTTTAGGTATGTAAAGTATTTTCAATGGAAAGAAATGCAAAGAAATAAATAAAAAGTCAATTTTAATTATTTTTAGGATAAACCCTAATTCCTTAAAGAAATGGTATTATTTAAAATTTATGTACAAAAATGTATCAATATGTACAAAAAAAAAGTATATTGAAAAAAAGTATTTTTTAGTATAAAATATCAATAAAAATAAAATGTATTATTTTTGTGTTTTTATTCTATGCTTTTAATAAAATAAAGTATATATATATAATAAGTGTGTAAAAAATAAAATAATTTAATTACAAAAATGTATATATTTCAAGAAAATATTTTCAAATGTGAATAAAAATAATAAATGAAAATAAAAGTATTTTTTACATTATTTTTTAGGTTTAAACAAAATAATATAAAGTATTTAAACATTTTAATGTTGGAAATAATTAAAATAAATATAAAAATAAATATAAAAATTTATGAAAATATTTTTTAGGAATTTTTTATGTTTGGAAAGAAAATAATAAAGTCAAAAATGAAATTAAAATGCAAAAATAATAAATATACAAAGAAATGGGCCAGGGGGTGTGAAACTGAAAATGGAGGTGTCAAAAGCAGGAAATAACCAGGCCCATCCCAGCTACTTCATCTTCTTCCTCTGTCCAACAGAAATTTTAAAAACGCGCGCTTGCTACACAAACTTGTATCTCCTGTATTTGTGATCTTTTGACAAAACTCAAAACATGAAACTTGTAGAGCATCAAACCACGATTCTAACCATATAAAAAACTTAATCTAACTCTCAAAGACCAGAGAGAATTTATCTGGCCCTAATTTCTAACCTAGTTTTTTCAGAAAGTTCATGGATGAAATTCTCCTAGCACGATTAATGTAAATGAAAATTAAGCATATGTATGGTTTCAGGGAAATGAGTACAACATCTTTCATTCACAAACCTAAGTCTAAATGTTCCTAAATAGAGAGATAGAAGTTCATGAAATACCTTTTTCAGTTGAGTTCGAGTTGGACAATGCAACAACTTTCAATGGGGCTTGAGGTTCTTTTGAGCTTGCTTGATGTCCCCTGAACCTTTCCCAATGCTTAGTTTGTTTTGAAGTGGCCTGAATCGTGCTACAGAACTCAACCTGCAAAGCTTCCAAACAAAAATGGTGATGTGTGTAAATGGAGTTACAGCAACTTGTGAATGGTCTGGACAGCTTAGGTATATGGTTTGGAATGTGTTTGAAGTGATTTAGGACAAAACGCATGAGGGGATTTGATGGTGGCTTGTGATTTGCAGAACTGGCCCTGTTTTGTAAGAAAATGTGGTTTTTGAGTATAAGGGTGCTTTAGGGGTGAAGAGCTTGTGCTTCTGGCTTACAAGGGTATGCAAAACTTGTTTGAAAATTTTGCTTGAGTTTAATATATCAGATGTGTGAGTTATAAGCTTTTGGCCATTTGACTTGTTTTGAAAGCAAAGTTTGAAATGAAATGAGCTAGACCAATACAGGCTATCTCCAAGCATTCACCAACTTCTTGTACCTTTGCCTAAGTTTGTGGAACTTGTTTGCTGCAAAGAAAGAAGTTCAAAGCTCAAGAAAGACAACTTTGCAAAAGTTATGCTTTATGAAAATGGAAGTGTGATCTTTATACCCAAAATGGAATTATTCAATGTACAATGCTCCCTTGATCAGGACAATGCCTCTAACCAATGTATTTGCATTCAATTTTTGAGTGTTGAAGGGTTTAGAGACCTTTAATTATGTACTAAGCTAGTTTGGTCATATTTGCAACTTGGTATGAACATGTATTGGCCATGGTTACAAAGTGAGTTTTTGCCAACTTCAAGCATTCGATTCTCCCTAACCACAAAGATGTTTGAGGAGTTCTTGGACAATTTGGAAAGCTTGCAACATTTAATATAACCCATCTTTGAAATGAAACTTAAGACTCCAAGTGGAACTATGTGAAAAAGGGCCAAGAAGATGGGTCAAAATCCTGCCTAAATTAGGGCAAAAATTCTCTAAGTTAAAAGTTTTAGGTACCCTTGTTCCAAAAATCATAACTTGCGATACAAGCTTCTTTTGAGAAAACTTTGTGAATCAAAGTTGTAGACTTTGTGATGGACTACAACTCCATGTTGTAAGTTTTGTTTGAATCCATTTGTATCTTGGTGAAAATGTGGGACAAAAATTAGGAAAAAATAAGAAAATTTTATAACTTAGAAAATTTCTAAAAGTTATGAAAATTTTCCATTTTAAACCCTAATTTGCAATTTTGGGTTTCTTGATGAACAAGTTTCATAATTTGACATGTCTTGATGAAAAATGACCCTTGGCACTTGATTTTGACCAAAAAGTCAAAGTTTGACTTTTCAGTGTACAGTCAAATTTTGATCAGTTGATTGAAAAATTCATCTGTCAATCCTATGCATTTGAGATCTTTTGAACTTGTTGAATGGGTCAAGACAATGTCATTGAGTACTTGTGTCCATGGTTGAGCTTGATTTGTCATTGGTTAGGTCAAACAGTCAAAAATTGCCCTTGTGCAGTCAAAACCCTAAAAATGACCATTTTGCCCTTTTGGTGATCTGATCAAATTTCTTGTGGAATTATGATCCAAACTTGATAAAATGGTTCATATGAGTTTATAATGTTGATGTGGGTCAAAATTTATGAGGTTTGACTGTCAATTGGCCACAATTGACTTTTTCCCCAATACAGTTGATATCTAGGTCAACTGTCCAATTGGCTGGGCAAAAATTTGATTCAAGACTTGAAACTTGGTATGGGCAAACTTATGAGTCCAACATGAAGTATGAAAGTCACTTTTGGCATTGTGGGTAAAAACATCCTTGTGCAAACTCAAACCCTAATTTAGGTCAACAGTGCAATGAGGTGTCTTGAGCAGAGCAAACCCTAGCTTGATCTTGAGTTCCAAGAGTCTTGTGATGAGAAATGTTGATGAAATGGGAGGGCAAATTTTGGGGTACAACAGTTGCCCCTGTTCAATCTTCTTAAACCTGAAGAGTTAGATTGGCATGTTTGCCTTTTGCGACTCGAAGGTAAAAGGGGATTGGACACTAGAGTGCCCGTAAATTTGCACTCGTCAAAATATAGCTGAGGAAATGGGCTTAAAGATGCCATTTGGAGATGGTAGAATCTTGCTGGAGATGGGCTTAAAGATGCCATCCAAGAATGTTTGTTGAATTGCAATGTTGTAGGTCTGAAGAATGAGCATCATAATGGTATCCGTGTCTAGAATGCATTTGAACTGTATCTGGAGACTAAGTCTGTATGAGCAAAAGAATGGAGTCCGTGTATGGAGCGTATCTGAGCTGCAAATGTATTTGAACTTTGAATGAATATCAGAATAACTGCCGTGTCTGGAGTGTATCTGTATTGTATCTGAAGTTGAGATCTGTATGAATAGCAGAATGACTTCCGTGTCTGGAGTGTATCTGAGACTGTAACTGGGATCTGAATAAGTGACATAATGACTTCCATGGCGACTGCACTGGGGAGAATCAAACTTCTGGTGTAAGGGCCAGAATGGCATCCGTGTCTGGAGCGTATCTGAACTTGTAGTTGATAGTTGAATCTGAATGAGAGATAGAATGGCTGCCGTGTCTGGAGCGTATCTAGTCTGTATCGGATTGCTGAAGTCTGAATGAGTAGTAGAATGATCGTTGTGTCTGGGGTGTATCCGTACTGTATTTTAACTTGAAGTTCTGAATGAGTAATAGAATGACCGCCGTGTCTGGGGTGTATCCATATTGTATCAAAAAAAATGTTAATGATAGCCTTTTAATCTTATCCTGAAGAGGGTAAAATATTAGCTAAAACACAAAGTTATGTTGTATGATATGTATGATGCAATGAACTGTGTTTCATCAATGTTTATGATATATGAATGTAATGGATGGGCATGTAAGCCGAGTAGCCGTCTTGCTGAGGCAAATAAATCCTTGGCTGCTGCTGGGGATTGAAAGTCCTTGACTGCTGCCGGGGAAAGTAAATCCTTGACCAATGTTGAGGATTCCAAACTCTTTGATTGCTGAAGATGAGAGATCCTTGCTGACTGCTTGGGGATTAAAGATCTCTGTTTGTTTAAGAAGTAGAAATCCTGGGACCACTGCTGGAGATTGAAAATCCTCGGCGATTTGTGGGGATTAACAAGGCCTTTGACAACTTCTGCAGGGAATGAGAATCCTTCATGGCTTTCCTGGGGAATAGGGAAAACTCTGAAAATCTCTACTGGGGAATTAAAACCTGGGAGACTTCTGCTTGGAGAAAAGAGACTGAGAATCTTCGATCTTGCTGGGAGATGACTCTGTGGGGCGAATGTTTACTCGGCCGGTGAAATCAAGAGCTTTGGGTTGTATGCCAAACTACTGGGGAAGCATCCTAGTTGGGGATAAGCCAAGAAGTTAACTGTTATTTGCTTGGTTCTCAGACTTTTAAGATATCCTGCTGGGGAAATTGGGGGAAATTGAACAGTTCCCATCGGGGGTTGGTGGTTGGAAATTTGACTTCGCTGGGGAAGAAGGTTTAGAATATTCTGATTCCGCTGGGGGTAGGTATTTCAGGGTTTTCGAGCTCCGCTGGGGATCTTGAAGTTTAACTCCTCTAGGGACACATACTTTGAGACTTTGGCTTTGTTGAGGATCTGAATAATGTATTGCAGGGGATTTCTTCTGGAATGGCACAAAGATATCTTCCCACACCTTCAACCTATCAGTAATTATCCTTTCTCAATTTCGTTTTATTTGTAAGCAGTGATTATATTCAAATACATATGCCTATTTAACAAAACTTTGGACGTTCTCAAATAAAAACATAAGTGTAAAAAAAGAAAGAAAGGCAAGCAAATTTCTGTATTTTGAACTATCTTTGTATTAACTTTTGTGAGTATCTTTGTACAAAGGAGACAGACATCCTAGTAAGAGAATGTTGTCGTAAAAATTGAAAAAATTTTATACAAAAGAAAGATGGCTATGTGTAACAATTCCATGGGATTCCCATTCTGCTATAGCCTTCACAACTTTGAGTATCTTGTCCATTCGCTGCTTCGTCCACCGATGATTGGATTGATCAGAAGCTTGGAGCTTGTTGGTGAAGAGATTGTCCTTAAAGTGATCCGACGAGACATAGTCATACGCTTTAATTCCCTAACTTTTTCCTGGACCGCCCTTTCGGGTTTTCGATCCACCGGGAAACCCTTTTTTCCCAAGTCGCCCTTTCGGGTTTTCAACTTGCCGGGTGTACAGATTTTTTGTTTTATCCCTAATTTTTTCCTGAACCGCCCTTTCGGGTTTTTGATTCACCAGGATGCCCATTTTTGCCCAAGTTGCCCTTTCTGGTTTTCAACTTGTCGGGTCGTTTTATGCGTAGTATCTTTTGACTATGTCGGCGTTCACAGGGTGCGGCAGGTCGTCACCGTCCATGGTGGTCAGAATCATTGCCCCACCAGAAAAGATGCTCTTGATCACAAATGGTCCTTCGTAAGTAGGAGTCCACTTTCCCATGGGATCACTTTGCGGCAAGATGATCCGCTTGATTACAAGATCTCCGACTCGATATACCTGACGTTTGACTTTCTTGTTGAAGTCCTTGATCATCCGTTTTTGATACGTCTGACCATGACAAACAGCAGTAAGTCGCTTCTCGTCGATCAAGTTAAGTTGATCAAGCCGGGTCTAAATCCAATCGTCTTCACTTAAACCGACATCTTTCATAATCCTTAAGGAAGGAATCTGAACCTCCATAGGTAAAACAACTTCCATGCCATATACCAACAAAAAGGGAGTTGCCCCTATTGAAGTATGTGTCGTGGTACGATATCCATGGAGAGCAAACGGTAACATCTCATGCCAGTCCTTGTAGGTGACTATCATCTTTTGAATGATCTTCTTGATATTTTTGTTCGCGGCTTCAACAGCACCGTTCATCTTCGGCCGGTAGGGAGATGAATTGTGATGATAAATCTTGAATTGTTCGCATAAAGCGGTGATCATAGTGTTGTTCAAATTTGTACCGTTGTCCGTGATAATCTTGTCGGGGATACCATACCGGCATATGAGGTTCTGTTTGATGAAGCGGGAAACCACATTCTTTGTAATTGAGGCATAGGAAGCTGCTTTGACCCACTTGGTAAAATAATCAATAGCGACCAAGATGAAGCGATGTCCATTGGATGCCGTAGGTTTGATCTCTCCAATCATGTCAATGCCCCACATTGCAAATGGCCAAGGATATGTCAGAACATTGAGAGGAACAGGAGGAATATGTACCTTGTCAGCGTAGACTTGGCATTTGTGACAAGTGCGGGAATGTTGATGACAATCTGCTTCCATGGTAGACCAGTAGTAGCCTGCCCTTATAATCTTCTTAGCCATCGTATGTCCGCTCAAGTGGGTGCCAAATGTGCCACTATGTATTTCGGTCATGATCAACTCTGCTTCAACCTTGTCCACACAACGAAGTAGAACACAATCATGGCCGCGCTTATAAAGGATGCCATTGCTTAGGAAGAACTTGGCAGCAAATCTCCTTAAGAACTTTTTGTCATTAACGGAAGCTCTTTCAGGGTATTCTCGAGTCTGAAGATACCTTTTGATTTCGTGAAACCAGGGTTGTTCCACTACTTCTTCGGTGTTAATCTCGTGACAGTGTGCAGGTTCGTCCATTCGCTCGATGGTAATTTGGGGAGCCTCGTTATCCCAGTTGAGTTTAAACATGGAAGACATTGTAGCTAGAGAATCGGCTAACTGATTTTCTTCTCGCGGGAAATGCTCGAAGGTAATCTGCTCGAAATGAGGCAACAATTTCAAGACATGTTCTTTGTAGGGGATAAGATTGGGATGTTTAGTGTCTCACTCTCCTTTGACTTAACTGATAACCAAAGTCGAGTCCCCAAATACGACCAAAGATTTGATTCCTAAGTCTATAGCAGCCTTGAGACCAAAGATGCAAGCTTCATATTCAGCCATGTTGTTGGTACAACTGAAGCAAAGTCGGGCAGTGAAGGGTGTATGGAAACCTTCCGGAGAGATGAGTACCGCACCTATACCGTTGCCAAGTGCATTTGAAGCACCATCAAAGTACAGGGTCCATCGGGATTCTTGTTCAGGTCCATCATACGGTCTGTTACCTTCAATGTTGTCCAATGTCATGATGTCCTCGTCAGGGAAGTCGAATCTCATAGATTGGTAATCTTCGACAGCTTGATGAGCTAGATGGTCAGCTATTACACTCCCCTTTATAGCTTTTTAGGTAGTATACTGGATGTCATACTCAGTCAGGATCATTTTCCATCTAGTGATTCTTCCAGATAAAGCAGGCTTCTCGAAGATATACTTGATCGGATCCATATTGGAAATCAGCAAAGTGGTATGAGTCAACATATACTGCCTTAGCCGGCGAGCAGCCCATACCAAAGCGCATCAAGTTTTCTCGAGCAGTGAGTAGCGAGTCTCACAGTCGGTAAACTTTTTGCTAAGGTAATAAATGGCATGCTCTTTTCGGCAAGACTCGTCATGTTGGCCCAGTACGCACCCCATTGAGTTATCCATCACAGTCAGATACATGATTAACGGCCTTCCTTCAACGGGTGGCATCAAAATAGGTGGTTCTAATAAATACTGCTTGATATTATCAAAAGCAACTTGACAATCATTGTTCCATTCAACTACCTGATCTTTCTTCAGCAGCTTGAAGATTGGCTCACAGGTAGATGTCAGGTGAGAGATGAACCTCACAATATAGTTTAAGCGTCCCAAGAATCCTCTAACTTCCTTTTTAGTGCGGGGGGCAGGCATTTCTTGTATAGCCTTTACTTTAGCTGGATCAACCTCAATGCCTTTGTTGCTGACAACAAATCCCAAAAGTTTACCAGACCTAACTCCAAAAGTACACTTTCTTGGGTTCAGTCTGAGCTTATACTCCTTCAACCTGGCAAACAGCATTTGCAAATTATCAAGGTGTTCTTCTTCCGTCTGTGATCGAGTTATCATGTCGTCTACGTAAACTTCGATCTCATGATGTATCATATCATGAAACAAAGCTACCATGGCGCGTTGATAGGTTGCCCCTGCATTCTTCAGTCCGAATGGCACCACTTTGTAGCAGAAGGTACCCCATTGCGTGACAAAAGTAGTTTTCTCCATGTCCTCGGGGGCCATTTTGATCTGGTTGTATCTCGAGAATCCATCCATGAAGGAAAATACCTTGTGTTGAGCTGTGTTGTCAACCAAGATGTCGATGTGTGGCAGTGGAAAATCATCTTTAGGGTTAGCCCTGTTTAAGTCCTGATAGTCGACACACATTCTGACTTTGTCGTCCTTCTTAGGCACGGGCACAATGTTAGCAACCAATTGTGGATAGGAAGTAACAGCCAGAAAGCCAGCGTTAAATTGCTTCATTACCTCAACTTTGATCTTCTCAGACATGTCGGGCCTCATTCGGCGGACCTTTTGCTTGACCGGTGGACAGTCTTCTCTTGTAGGGAGACGGTGGACCACGATATCTGTGTCTAGTCCCGGCATGTCTTCATAAGAACAGGCGAAGATTTCAACATATTCGTTCAACAACTTCACTAAGCGCTCTTTGACACTTGGTTCCAGGTTGGCACCCATTTTTACCTCTTTCTTGTCTTCCTTTGTCCCCAAGTTGATGGTTTCTAGCAACTCTTCATGAGGCAGAATAGCCCTCTCTTCTTGTTGCAAAAGTATGGCTAACTCTCCCGGCACTTCACAGTCTTTGTCAACTTCGTACTCAGCATGATTGACCAAATTCTCAGAGTTACCGAAGGCTAAAGCAGAATAGTCACCCATGGAATCCGGAGTGGATGGGTACCTGCATTTGTGAGTGTGGGTGTGTGTAAGGGATAGCCATCCTTAAACAAAACAAAATGCAAAAGGAAAGAAAATGAACACAACAGTTTATAGATGAAGACGTCCAATGATTCATTAAAACATGGCATATGATAATGAAGAAAATCAATCCCTTACAAATGGACCTACATGCCCCGGGCAAGGCATGTGGTGAAAATAGTGTAGGTATTATTTAGTTATTACAGACCAAAATAGGAAATTGTTCAAAGATAAATTTACTGGTTGATGAAGGTGATGGGAATAAAATCCTTTGCTTCCCAGTTGCTTAAACCCCCTTCGACGGTTGGAAAGATCCAATCTTCGAAGTTGTTCTCTTCATCCTCATCTTCTACGGCATTGATTCCATGGTATGTGATTTTTACGGGTGGTCTTCCAGTCTTGGAGCGACGCATAGTTTTTTGTCCTGCAGCAGTAAACCCTAATCCAAACTTGTCCGTCTTATGGGGAAAATCAGGCAGTTGCCCCCACATTGTGCTCTTTCCTTCCTTGATTACCGCCTCTGCGTCCTTGAGAGATACCATCCTAGATACATGCTTGGGAATGATAGGCACCTCAACCATTGTCTTCACAACTGCGACCTCAGGAGAAACTTCCTCAAAATGTTGGAAAGGCGTTTCGATGAATTCGCCATCCAACTCCACATAGCGGAAGGAGTTGAGGTGACTTATCATGTACTCTTCCTCACCGTGCACTGTTATAATCTTACCCTTAACAAGATATTTCAGCATTTGGTGTAAAGAGGAGGTAACTGCCACAGCATAATGGATCCACGGCCTTCCTAATAAGCACGAATATGAGGGACGGATGTCCATTACGTAAAAGGTAGAGTTGAAGGTCTCGGTGCCCACTTTGATAGGAATGTCAACCTCTCCGTGAACCATTCTTTTGGACCCATCAAAGGCCCTAACAACGATGTTACTGGGTTTGAGGGTCAATCCTTCACAGTCCAAATGGTCCAACACTTTCTTCGGCAGCACATTTAAGGAAGAACTAGTATCAAATAAGACATGGGAGAGGGTGGTTCCCCTGCATTCAACTGAGACATGTAGCGCGTCGTTGTGTTTCCTTCCCTTGGGAGTCAAATCAGCATCGGAAAAGCCAAGACCATTATCAGCAGTAAGGCTGGCCACACACTCCTGAAACTGGTCAGCCGAAGTTTCTTGGGGCACGTGTGTCGTCTTTAAAAATTTGATTAAGGCCTTAGCATGGGCCTCTGAGCAGAGTAGAAGAGCCAACATGGATATTTTAGAAGGGGTCTGCCATAGCTGTTCCACGACGTCGAAATCGCTCCTTTTGATTATTTTCAAGATTTCCTCCATTTCTTTCTGGGTGGTTTCGGGGATAACCACAGCATGAGCCTTCGTCCTGACAGACGCTTCTAGTATCCCCTTACCCTTATCGGTAGTATCAACAGATGATCTTACTTCAGGAGTTCCAATTCTTCAATTATCGGGTCTTGCACAGAAGACTTAACAGGTACAGAAGCTTTCGAGGGTCCGAAAACTGCTCGGGGGGGAGCAATCTCCGGAGAAAAGATCCGGCCGCTGCGGGTTATCTTGCTTGTACCCGCAATGTTCCCTATATCAGGGGTTTCCTCTTCAGAATTCTCTTGGACTGATTCAATCTGTTTGATGCCATGATAGAAGATTTCTCCTCTGTAGTTCCATGGTATCGTCTTGCTAGATTGATACGGGACAGGCCCCGGCGTGGTGATTTTTAATGGTACAAATTCAGGATCAGGTGTAATCTTGACAGGACTTTTGTAAGCCTTGGGAATATTGTCGGAAATGGTTATTATTGCAATATCGTTGGTTGAAGTAGAAAAAGTAGCAGGAGTAACAGGAGTGAAGGTATCAACAAGGGTCTTTTGTAAGAGTATCTCTTGGGTATCCATCAAGCGTTGGATACCTGATTTCAACATTGGGCAGTCAGCTCGTATGTTTAAACAAAAGTAGCAGTCTTTTCCACAACCTGGGAATATCCCGGCTCTCATCAAATTCACTTTAATCACTGGTAAGGGAGTCAAAAGGTCAGCAACATTGGTAACATGAAGGTCTTCCATAATGGCATGAACATTATGACCGTGCTTGGGCATTGGAGCAGAAATCACATTGTGCTTCTTAGGAGCATCAAATTCTACTTCCTTGGCGTCGACCAGGTCTTGGATTTTGTTCTTAAGTGCCCAACAATTGTTGGTATCATGCCCTGCACTGTCAGAGTGGTAAGTACACTTGGCATTAGAGTGGTAGTATGGAGAGGAGGTATTAGGGTTCTTTGGCGCTTCCTTCAAACTGGTAAGATTCAACTTTAACAAATGAGGGAGTACTTGAGCTGGCGTCATGTTGATTCGGGTGAACTGCCGTTGTGGCCTTTCTACCCGTTGTTGATTAGGTCTTGACTGATTGCCGCGAGGTTGATCATTTGAAGAGTTTTGAATTATCACAACCCCTACAGTTGGCTGGCGCTCGGTTCTTCCTTGACTTTTCTGAGAATAAACAGCAGAGGCTTCCTTCTTAGCTGGGAAGGTTTTCTTAACAGCAGTGGACGCGGAGGTATCTTTCTGAATCTTACCACTTTTAATACCGGCATCGACCCTTTCACCGGTCAAAATTAGTTCGGTAAATCCCGCGGAGGAACTCCCAATTAAATGATTGAAGAAAGGGCTAGACAGGATCCCCAGAAACATGTCAACTAGCTCCCTATTCGACAATGGTGGCTGCACCCTTCCAGCCAGATCACGCCACTTCTGGGCATACTCTTTAAATCCTTCATTGGAAGCCATCCCCATACTTTGTAGATGAGTACAAGTGGGCGCCAAATCCGCATTGTATTGGTATTGACGGTAAAAAGCAACAACTAAGTCTTCCCAGTTATGAACCTCAGATCTCTCAAGTTGATAGAACCAGTCCAATTGTGTGCCTGATAAACTGTCTTGGAAAAAGTGTACCCAGAGGTCTTTATCAGATGAGTGGGGTTAGATCTTTTTGACATAGGATCTCAGATGCATCTTTGGACAGGACAGACCGTCATACTTAGCAAATGTTGGTACTTTGAACTTGGGAGGAATGACGATCCCAGCGACCAACCCTAGTTCTTCAAAATCTAAACCAGGTACCCTTTGCAACTCCATGGCTGCCAATCTATCCTCAAGATTTTTATATTTATCATCCGTCGGGGGATATTGCTGTTCGGAGTAGTCTTTGTCTTCTTCCTCTTCCTCCTCTTCAACTTCAGATTCAGAAGGTCCTGCAGCTCCTTTTCCTTTACCAGCCCCTTCGTCAAACGTTGAGGGGAATTCGAGAACTTTCCTAGCATTGCTTTCAAACCTTCTTCCAAAAGTGGCTACTCCGGGCCTCTTCTTCTTTTTCTCTTTATTTTTCTCCAACAGTGCTTTAAGGTCCTCTTGACCCTTTGTTAAGGTCATGAGGAGTTGCTGAAATTGAGAATTTTGTGCTTGCAGATCCTTAATCGTCTGCTCCAAATCCATCTTGCTGAAATAAACAGCAGAAAGATAAGGAAACCTGGTGTGAAGACCTGTTTATGCATATGATGAATGGTATGTTATTCATGTAATGCATTCAAGGATTCAGAAATTCAAATTTGTTGCAAACAAAAAGGAACACACGTCATATTAAGAAGAAATTGTTAGTACATAAGTTCCCCATGGGCAAAATATTACAAAATTCTTAATGTAAAAAGACATTGCGCATCCTCTTTGGTGCGATGTAAGTGTTGAGAGTTTCCTCCTCATGAAGTCGGCGGGTAAGCTCCAAAACCTTCTTCTCACTGGCATAGAAGTTGGCTTCAAAAGTATTCCTTTCTTCCTTGATTTGGATCCAACTCTTTTGCAATTCTTCCCATGATGTTGGCATGTCAGGGTGTAGGAGGGTGTATGGAACCTCTCCTTCCATAACAGGCTCTTTGATCAAGGGGAGAATGTGAGGATATGGCATTATAAGATTCTGGGCGCGAGTTCGTACCCACTTGAGGTAAGGCTCAAGGGGGATGGAATTCTTGTGCCCCAGTGTCTTACTATCCACTTTGTTGGGCATCCTCCAAGCTCTGATGAACCTTTGTCGAAGTCCTTGCGCATCGTTGTCGAAGTCAAAAACTAGGTCAGGAATCAGCATGTCATGAGGGCCATCCCTCCGAGCATATCCAAACTGTCTTAGAGCTAAATAGGGGTTGTAGGTAATGCCTCCCCTAATGCCAAGTAGTGGGACATTAGGGAATTCCCCATAACGATCAATGATGATGACATTTTCTCTGGACCGAGAACACCAATGTACATCAGAATGTGTGAGGGCCATCAACCGTTGTGACCACCTTAAACCCTGCTCATTCTTCAAAACTGATTGTGGAAGGTGAGAAATAAACCACCTTGCTAGGATAGGAGTACAACGCATGAGAACACCTCTTTTCCTCATTGTTCGTGTGTAAAATGAGTGTAGGATGTCCCCAAGCAATGTAGGTACAAGATTCCGAGATATGAAAATCTTGACAGCATTCACATCTATAAGTTGATCAGGATTTGGGAACAGGACCAACCCATAGATAAGGAGTGCCACAATCTCTTCAAAGGCTTGTAGATCAAGAGAATTCCAGCAGTCTTGTGCCTTCTCAAATAGAAACTTTACCAAGAAACCCTTGACACCACTCCTGGTTTCCCAATGTCCCTTGATGTCAGATGGTTGCAAGTGTAATGCTTGAGCAACATATTCAGGCTTTGGTTCTTTTTCCGTATCGTTGTAGGGTAGTTGATGAAGAATAGGAATTCTCAGGAGTTGAGAAAATTCCTCCAAAGTAGGTACTAGTTGGTAAACAGGAAATGTGAAACAGTGGTGTAGGGGGTCAAAGAACTGGAAGAGAACTTTCACCATGTCTTCTTCAATGTTGGAGTTGACCAAGCTGAGAAGTCTACCATGTCTTTCACTGAAGAGAGAATTCTCTGGAATCTTGGATGTAAGCTCCTTGAGTTAAGGAGGGATTCTCACAAGGTTGACTTGAATTGTTTTCCTGCAAAGAGATTCCATGACCTACAAAACAAGAACAAATATGAAGATCCAAACCCTTGAAATGGTTAGTGGATGCATATGATGCTTCATGATGTTCATGATGTATGCACAAGCACATGTACAAGCAAGTCACACAAAAACCCTAGTTTCAGGCTTGCATGAGGTTTCATAGGTAAATACCCTCTTGAGTTTAGTTGGCTCAAACTTGTCCTATAAATAGTAACCGGGTTCTAAGGAGCTCAATATCACTGGATTTTTTCTATGTTCATTGTTTTGGTTTAGCCACTTAACTAGCGACCAAAATATTCCAAGAAAACAACCCTCAATGAGTGTAGTATCGAGTATCTACCAACTTCGGATTGCACCAAAGCCGGTCATCTCACTACCCCTAATAAAAGGCCAAGATGGTCAAGTAAGGTTCTAAGAGTTCATTAGTGCTTTATGACATCACTCAGCAGCCCCGTATTCTCTTTGATTGACTCAAAGGCTACCAGTACTCACAAATATGTCGCACTAACATAGCTATTGCTTCAACCATGTCGGTATACCCTGCATAGTTTCCATAACGTATTGCTATTTACCTATAAATGTTTCCCAAATTCGGGTAGAGGATTTCAAGCCCAAACAAGAGAACCAAATATAAAGCAATCAAAGCAAACAATATAATCATGCAAATGGTGATCTAAGCCCTAAGGTTACTCCACTTTTAAAGTAATCCCCAGCAGAGTCGCCAGTTCTGTGATACAGTGGGAGAACTGACTTGGGATTTTGCGTTTGTGTTCGCAAATGTTTCAGTTTAGCAAGAGTCGCCACCGACTTTTTATTTTATTCTAAGGAAAGGTCAAAAAGCACGGGAAAGACCTTTGAGATGTTTTCTTGGGTTCGGGGAGTAGATTATAGAAAGGGAAGGTATTAGCACCCTTTCTATCCATGGTTATCCATGGGCTCTTAGTTACTTGTTTAGATTACTTGCTTTGCTTTTCAATTGTTTGAAATGGTGCTTTGTGTGTGGTTTTGAAAGATGTTTTGAAAAGAGGCCATCGTTGTGGCAACCTTTGAAATGATTGTTGTTTGAAAGTATACAAAGGTGTTTTTGTCTTTTGAAAAAGTTTTCAATGTTTGAAAGTTGGATTTTGAAATTGTGTGGTGAAGTGTGTTTTGAAGATAGCAAGGATGTTTTTTGCAAGCTTTGATCAAGTAACTAAGAGTTATCTACCCTATTTTACTCAAAGATCTTTCTTATGTTTTTAACCCTTTTAACAGTGTTGTTTCACCATTGTATTTGGTGAACAACCTTGTGTTAGGATGTTAAACGGGACAAGCGCGGGTCATCGTATAGACCATGATAGCAATAGTGTCAAGTATTTTTGGCAATTTTCTTGAGGGACTTGATCATTTTGTTTAGGCAACTCAGATAGCGTCATCGAGGGACTATGATCTTTTGTTTTGTTTTTGTTTTGCCAAAGTACTTGACATGCATACCATGGCCAATTTTTGAAGGCAACAAGTGGATTGTAACCCTAGGGGTGTAAGTGTGCATTGTGTTTGTTTTTCATGCATCTTTGTCTTTGATTAGGTCAAGCTATTTGTTGGTTTTGATTTTGCATACAAACCCTAATTCTAATCATGGCATAATTGAAAGCGTTTAAATGCGAGAATTTAAATTCTAAACTATTACAACATGATATAGGGAGGGGGTACAAATTTGAATAGGGGATTATTTGGCAAGAAATTGAACCCTAAATTATTACAACCAAATTGAATTTGCAAGGCATAATATTTAAATGTATAATATTTAAATAAAATACAATAAATAAATATTAGATAAAATGTATTATGCAAAAAAAAGGTTTTTTAGGTATGTAAAGTATTTTCAATGGAAAGAAATGCAAAGAAATAAATAAAAAGTTAATTTTAATTAATTTTAGGGTAAACCCTTATTCCTTAAAGAAATGGTATTATTTAAAATTTATGTACAAAAATGTATCAATATGTACAAAAAATAAAAGTATATTGAAAAAAAGTATTTTTTAGTATAAATATCAATAAAAATAAAATGTATTATTTTTGTGTTTTTATTCTATGCTTTTAATAAAATAAAATATATATGTATATATATATATATATATATATATATATATATATATATATATATATATATATATATATATATATATATATATATATATATATATATATATATATATATATATATATATATATATATATATATATATATATATATATATATATATATATATATATATATATATATTAAGTGTGTACAAAATAAAATTAATTAATTACAAAAATGTATACATTTCAAGAAAATATTTTCAAATGTGAATAAAAATAATAAATGAAAATAAAAGTATTTTTTACATTATTTTTTAAGTTTAAACAAAATAATATAAAGTATTTAAACATTTTAATGTTGGAAATAATTAAAATAAATACCAAATAAATATAAAAATTTATGAAAAATATTTTTTAGGCATTTTTTATGTTTGGAAATAAAATAATAATGTCAGAAATGAAATTAATATGCAAAAATAATAAATATACAAAGAGATGGGCCAGGGGGGTGTGAAACTGAAAATGGAGGTGTCAAAAGCAGGAAATAACCAGGCCCAACTCAGCTACTTCATCTTCTTCCTCTGTCCAACAGAAATTTGAAAAACGCGCGCTTGCTACACAAACTTGTATCTCCTATATTTGTGATCTTTTGACAAAACTCAAAACATGAAACTTGTAGAGCATCAAACCACGATTCTAACCACATAAAAAACTTGATCTAACTCTCAAAGACCAGAGAGAATTTCTCTGGCCCTAATTTCTAACCTAGTTTTTTCAGAAAGTTCATGGATGAAATTCTCCTAGCACGATTAATATAAATGAAAACTAAGCATATGTATGGTTTCAGGGAAATGAGTACAACATCTTTCATTCACAAACCTAAGTCTAAATGTTCCTAAATAGAGAGATAGAAGTTCATGAAATACCTGTTTCAGTTGAGTTCAAGCTGGACAATGCAGCAACTTTCAATGGGGCCTGAGGTTCTTTTGAGCTTGCTTGATGTCCCATGAACCTTTCCCAATGCTTAGTTTGTTTTGAAGTGGCCTGAATCGTGCTACAGAACTCAACCTGCAAAGCTTCCAAACAAAAATGGTGATGTGTGTAAATGGAGTTACAGCAACTTGTGAATGGTCTGGACAACTTAGGTATATGGTTTGGAATGTGTTTGAAGTGATTTTGGACAAAACACACGAGGGGATTTGATGGTGGCTTGTGATTTGCAGAACTGGCCCTGTTTTGCAAGAAAATGTGGTTTTTGAGTATAAGGGGGCTTTAGGGGTGAAGAGCTCGTGCTTCTGGCTTACAAGGGTATGCAAAACTTGTTTGAAAACTTTGCTTGAGTTCAATATATCATATGTGTGAGTTATGAGCTTTTGGCCGTTTGACTTGTTTTGAAAGCAAAGTTTGAAGTAAAATGAGCTAGGCCTGTACAGGCTATCTCCAAGCATGCACCAACTTCTTGTACTTTTGCCTAAGTTTGTGGAACTTGTTTGCTGCAAAGAAAGAAGTTCAAAGCTCAAGAAAGACAACTTTGCAAAAGTTATGCTTTATGAAAATGGAAGTGTGATCTTTATGCCCAAAATGGAATTATTCAATGTACAATGCTCCCTTGATCAGGACAATTCCTCTAACCAATGTATTTTCATTAAATTTTTTAGTGTTGAAGGGTTTAGAGACCTGTAATTATGTACTAAGCTAGTTTGGTCAGATTTGCAACTTGGTATGAACATGTATTGGCCATGGTTACAAAGTGAGTTTTTGCCAACTTCAAGCATTCAATTCTCCCTAACCACAAAGGTGTTTGAGGAGTTCTTAGACAATTTGGAAAGCTTTAAACATGTAATATAATCCATATTTGAAATGCAACTTAAGACTCCAAGTGGAACTATGTTAAAAAGGGCCAAGAAGATGGGTCAAAATCCTGCCTAAATTAGGGCAAAAATTCTCTAAGTTAAAAGTTTTAGGTACCCTTGTTCCAAAAATCATAACTTGAGATCCAAGCTTATTTTGAGAAAACTTTGTGATTCAAAGTTGTATAATTTGTGATGGAATACAACTTTCATTTTGTAAGTTTTGTTTGAATCCATTTGCATCTTGGTGAAAATGTGGGACAAAGTTAGGAAAAAATAAGAAAATTTTATAACTTAGAAAATTTCTAAGTTATGAAAATTTTCCATTTTAAACCCTAATTTGCAATTTTGGGTTTCTTGATGAACAAGTTTCATAATTTGACATGTCTTGATGAAAAATGACCCTTGGCACTTGATTTTGACCAAAAAGTCAAAGTTTGACTTTTCAGTGTACAGTCAAATTTTGATCAGTTGACTGAAAAATTCATCTGTCAATCCTATGCATTTGAGATCTTTTGAACTTGTTAAATGGGTCAAGACAATTTCATTGAGTCCTTGTGTCCATTTTTGAGCTTGATTTGCCATTGGTTAGGTCAAACAGTAAAAAATTTCCCTTGTGCAGTCAAAACCCTAAAAATGACCATTTAGCCCTTTTGGTGATCTGATCAAATTTCTTGTGGAATTATGATCCAAACTTGATCAAATGGTTCATGTGAGTTCATAATGTTGATGTGGGTCAAAATTTATGAGGTTTGACTGTCAATTGGCCACAGTTGACTTTTTCCCAAATACAGCTGATTTCTAGGTCAACTGTCTAATTGACTGGGAAAAAAATTGATTCAAGACTTGAAACTTGGTATGGGAAAACTTATGAGTCCAACATGAAGTATGAAAGTCACTTTGGGCATTGTGGGTCAAAACATCCCTGTGCAAATTCAAACCCTAATTTAGGTCAACAGTGCAAGGAGGTGTCTTGAGCAGAGCAAACCCTAGCTTGATCTTGAGTTCCAAGAGTCTTGTGATGAGAAATGTTGATGAAATGGGAGGGAAAATTTTGGGGTACAACATTGTGCTCTGGCCTTGGCGGCAAAACGTTTGCGGTAGTATATGTTGAATCACACTACTTGGTTAATCTCCAAAATGGATCCAATCAAGTACATTTTTTAAAAGCATGCTCTTACTGGGAGAATTGCCCGCTGGCAGATGTTGTTATCTGAATATGACATCGAATATCACACTCAAAAAGTTATTAAAAGCAACATGTTGGAAGATTATCTTGCTCACCAACCAATTGATGATTATCAGTCTGTGATGTATGATTTCCCCGGTGAGGATGTGATGTTTCTGAAAGTGAAAGATTGTGATGAACCATTGCCTAAGTAAGGTCCTGATCCTAAATATTGCTGCAGTATGGTATTTGATGGAGCTGCGAATGCTTATGGTAAAGGAATCAGTGTTGTGATTGTCACTCCACATGGATCACACATTCCTTTTACTGCAAGGTTGAAATTTGACTGTACTACTAATATGGCAGAATATGAGGCTTGCATCATGGGTCTCGAGGATGCTATTGATCTCAAAATTAAAATTCTAGATGTGTATGGCGATTCGGCTTTGGTAATAAATCAGATTAAAGGAGAGTGGGATACTCGTCACCCCGGCTTGATCCCTTACAAAGAATATGCTAGAATATTGTTACCCTTCTTTAATAAAGTTGAATTCCATCACATCCCCAGAGACGAAAATCAAATGGCAGATGCTCTGGAAACTCTGGCTTCTATGTATCAAGTGAATACTATGAATGATATACCTCGAATTATAGTTCGGCGACTGGATATGCCCGCTCATGTGTTTACAGCAGAAGAGGTAGAAGATGAGAAACCTTGGTATTATGATATCAAACATTTTCTCCAGACTCAGGAATACCTAATTGGTGCTTTGAATAAAGATAGAAAGACATTGATAAGATCAGATGGCAGCTTCTTCCTTAGTGAAAATGTGTTGTACAGGAGAAATTATGACATGGTCTTGCTCAGATGCATGGATAGACACGAAGCAGACATGTTGATGCATGAGATCCATAAAGGTTCATTTGGCACTCATGCCAATGGAAATTCGATGGCTAAAAAGATGCTAAGGGAAGGTTACTATTGGCTGATAATGGAATCTGACTGTTATAGATTTGCAAAGAAGTGCCATAAATGCCAAATTTATGCGGACAAGACTCATGTGCCTCCGACAATTCTCAATGTTATTTCTTCCCCGTGGCCTTTCTCTATGGGGGGTATTGACATGATTGGAATGATAGAACCCAAAGCTTTGAATGGACACCGATTTATCTTGGTAGCAATTGATTACTTCACCAAATGGGTGGAAGCTGCATCATATGCTAATGTTACTAAGTAGGTGGTTGTGCGCTTCATTAAGAATAATCTCATATGTCGGTATGGTGTGCAAGCAGAATTATCACCGATAATGGCTTGAATCTGAACAACAAGATGATGACAGAACTTTGTAAAGAATTCAAGATTGTCCATCACAATTCATCTCCGTACCCGCCGGAGATGAATGGGGATGTTGAAGCTGCTAATAAGAATATCAAGAAGATCATCCAGAAGATGGTTGTTACCTATAAAGATTAGCATGAAATGCTCCCTTTTGCTTTACATGGATATTGAACATCTGTCCGCACTTCAACAGGAGCAACCTCGTTCTCCGTTGTGTATGGAATGGAAGCGGTGCTCCCAATCGAGGTTGAGATTCCCTATTTGCGTGTGATGACAGAAACTAAGTTGTCAGAGGCTGAATGGGTACAGAACATGTTTGACCAATTGAATTTCATCGAAGAGAAGAGAATGACGGTTTCATGTCATGGGCAGTTATACCAGAAGATAATGAAGAAAGCTTTTGATAAGAAGGTCAAAACTCGTGAATTCAGAGAAGGCGACCTCATGCTCAGGAAGATCATGTCTTTTAACGCAGATTCTAGGGGCAAGTGGACTCCCAATTTTGAAGGCCCATATGTTGTCAAGAAAGCCTTTTCTGGCGGTGCATTAATTCTTGAGACTATGGATGGCGAGGAGTTCCCACGTCCCATGAATGCTGATGCAGTCAAGAAATACTTCTCCTAAAGAAATAAAATAACAGCTCGCTAAGTTGAAAACCCGAAAGGGCGGCTTAGGAAAAAGGAGTGTCTCGGTAGGCCGAAAACCCGAAAGGGAGGTCTAGGAAATAATTAGAGACATAAACGGAATAAAATTTCCCGCTAAGTTGAAAACCCACAAGGGCAGCTTAGGCAAAAGTTAGGGACTTTCTTGGCAAATAACTACATCAGACAAGACTTGATCATTAAAGCAACAATCTTCTTAGATCCTCACCATACTTCATCAGAAGCTGCTGCTCAGAATTTCAAAGTTGTTAGAGGGAATATTGGTTATTGTATCTCAATGTATCTTTTCCATTATATATTACCATTTTCCGAACTTTGTAATCATCCATGGAGTCTCGTCATTCACAGACTACCATTTTATCAATAAAATTTGAGCTTTTACCCAATTCTTTATATTTCTTATTTTTATTCAGCTTACAAAGACTTCATTTGTTATTGATAATAATTTTTAAAGAAAAAAAATTAAATAACAAAATTATTATTCAAAAAAGAATTTACAACTTACTTTTACTTTAGATTTTGTGATTCAAGAAGAAAATAAAATTGGTGATCCCAGGAATGGACGAACTCCAGTAATTTTGGGAAGTTTTGTTTCCCCCGGGAAGGTTTTTCTCATGTCGCTTTTGCTGGTATGCGCATGTTTTTTTGTATATTAAAGACGATACCAATTGGTGTAAGATGCAATATCGGGTTTGTGATCCCAGTATCCCCAGTCAAGTGTTGGTCCATTTTCTGATTTTTGGGTTTGCATGGTATAAGGTCTCTATTCCAGATTCCCCAGCGAAGTCTTCCCTTATATGACGAAAGGTCTTGTTCCCTTGGTGTGCTGAGATGGAACTATTTGCAAAATGTCATTCTTTCTGCACTATTGGCATTATTGTTGGTATTTATTTCCCATGCAACTACACCAGGGCAATATATTTTCTAATAAGTGTTGAGACAGTTGTCAACCCTTTGGGTTTTCACCTGCCAAGTGCTAGGTTTGATTTAAAATCCCCATGAGTTTGACCTCTTGCTATAATGTTAACTTCTTGATTCCCCAGGAAGGCTATCCCAAGGCATCTTTTGTTGGAATAAGTGTGCATGATCTAAAGACTCAATCCAAGATTCCCCAGTGAAGGCTTCACTTATTTGATAAAAGTCTTTTCTCCCCATGCATGTTGAGTTGGACTAATTTGCGAAGCATCTCCTTTCAGCAGTACTAGCTTTTTGTTTGATTTCCCGATAATCAGGCAAGGGAAATGTTTTATTTCATAAGTGTTGTGGCATTTGTCAATTTTTTGGGCTTTTCACCCACCTAGTGCTGGGTTTGATTTAAAATCCCCATAAGATTGATTTCTTGCTATAATGTTTGACTTCTTAGCTCCCCAAGTTGTTATCCCCATGAGGTGTCATACTTTTTCCCTAGAGAAGTTGGTGAAATACTTACTCTTAATATTAAAGAATGTATCTTGATTTCCCCTCTTCGATGTGGTGTTGGCCTCCCCAATAAAGTCAGCACGAGGTCCCCAGTTGATGTCTCGATGATGAGGCGTTATCTCCTATAGTGAAGTTTGTATGATGTTTCTCCAATGAAGTCAGCTCCAAATCCTCATTTGATGTTTTGCTGATATGGTTTCCATCTGCTTTATTTGAAATTAGTATTGCAATCTCCAGTAGGAGTACGGACCGTGAAAATTTTGTTTTCCCTATTAAAGTTTGTGTGTTATTCCCCAGTGAAGCCTGGAAGAGGATGTTATATCCCTGTATCTGTACTGTTTTGTCGCTATGATTTGTTTATTTCCAGATTGTGTTCTCCTAGTGAAGTTAAGCCATGCAATAGGAATCTGTTTCCTCAGTTGGCGCTTACTTTCTCTTATGGAATGTTCATCTTGGATGTGATTTAACCGAGTGTTGATTATGCTGGAGTTGGTTCTATCTGTTTATCCCCAGTGTTATATGTCTGTTTTGTCAGCATATATATGATAACACTCATAAATTCATACATACATCATGCATAGTTAAATTTAGCAAATCATTGCTCATTCATATTCGTTATTATTTTGTTGACATATTACCTTGTTTTACAGATTATTTGTCCTCTCTCCAATAGAGTGTCGGCCTTAAGCAGAAAGTGTATATTCTTTCAATTTCCCCATTGAATTATCCCTCGTGTAAGATTTTTGCTTTAGCCTTCCTGTACAGCTCTTTGTCTGGATAGATTTGGATTTCCCTCTTGAGTTTATTTCTCAGAGGATGTATTTTAGTTGACTGTTTCATTCCAGTTTATTTCTGGTTTGAATCTTTGATCCTCAGCAATATTATTACTTTGGATTTCTGCAAGCTTCGAGCATTGGTTTGAGAATATGCATTTATTTTGGCACGAGAAAACCTTTATCTCCTCAACAAGAATATATTGGCATTTCCTCAGGAAGCCATATTGTTTTCCCTAGGAAGCTATATTGCCTTCCCCGTGAAGTCATGATTCATTCCTCAGAAAGTCATTTTACATCCTCTATAACAGCAAGTAGCAGGTCTCTTTATTTGAGCAACTTGTACTTCCCCGTAAAAGTCGACGTTACTTTTTTTGCTATCTTCTCTATGAGTGGATAGTTTGCAGTTCATGGTCAAATTACTCCAGTGGATGGCAAGTCTTTCAATATCACAAAGACAATTCATTGTGAAATCTTTGCAAGTGGTAGTCCCTTTATTTGAGACAACTTATATATTACCCTTTCCAGGCGGAATGCCTTGGTTAAAGAATAAGTTGAGACCCTTTCTAAGTGAAACGTCGGAATTTTGGGGAAACTTGTTATCTTTTTTCTACCCTTAGTGAACGTTGGTAGTTCACCGTCAATGAACGTCGGTGCTATGATATTTTCTCTTACTACCTTCAGTGAAAGATGGTAGTTCACCATTAGAGAAAGTTAGTGATTGTTATCTTTTTGCTACCCTCAGTGAATGTTGGTAGTTCACCGTCAGTGAACTTCGGTGCTATGATACTTTCTCTTACTACCTTCAGTGAAAGTTGGTAGTTCACCATCAGTGAAAGTTGGTGATTGTTATCTTTTTGTTACCCTCAGTGAACGTTGGTAGTTCACCGTTAGTGAACGGCGGTGATATGATATTTCTTTTCTCTCTAGCTTTAGGAAAAGTTGGTAGTTCACCATCAATGAAAGTTAGTGATTGTTATCTTTTTTCTACCCTTAGTGAACGTTGGTAGTTCACCGTCAGTGAACGTCGGTGCTATGATATTTTCTCTTACTACCTTCAATGAAAGTTGGTAGTTCACCATCAGTGAAAGTTGGTGATTGTTATCTTTTTGCTACCCTCAGTGAACGTTGGTAGTTCACCGTCAGTGAACGGTGGTGCTATGTTATTTATTTTCTCTCTACCTTCAGTGAAAGTTGGTAGTTCACCATCAGTGAAAGTTGGTGATTGTTATCTTTTTGCTACCCTCAGTGAATGTTGGTAGTTCACCATCAGTGAACGTCGGTGTTGTTATTCTATTCTCTTTCTACCTTCATTGAACATTGGTATTTTTGCCTTAAGTAAAAGTTGGTGTATCCTTCTATCCTGTACTATCTCCTCTTTAGCTGATTTGATCCTACCTTATCTCTTCTTTGGATGTTACACCATTAGAGTCGGGTTTTTCTTGATTTACCAGTGATTTTTTCTCCTGGTCGAGTTTCTCTTTTGATCCTTATTTCCTTTGCTACATCCCCAGTGGTGTTTCGTGTCCCTTTGAAGTTGTTCTAATGCATTCATATTCATAAGCATTGTATGGCATATTAGGCCCAAAAATAGGGTTTGTTTTATATTTAAGTATCTTCGATCACGTTTACACGAGGATTTTTAACCTTTATATCTCCGGATAAAGAAACTTAAATAAGGGCAGCTGTTGTACCCCAATTTTTTCCCCTAATATCCCTTCATCATACCATATTGATTCAATCACAACAAGATCACATTAGGGCTTTTGGTTCTTCTCCATACCTTTAGCTTTGCTCTTTGAGGAATCACCAAGCACCTTAACTTGTTTTTCTTTTGTGATCATGCATGTTTTGTTTTGACTTTCCTTTTAATTAATAAAATGCAATGTTGGTCTGTCTTACTTGTTAATAATGTAGGTAAAGGTAATGTGGCTTAGCAAGTTGATCCATGGGTTCATGAATTTATTTCCATGCCGTAGTAAATAGAGCTTAAGAAGTTCAAACCTCACTATTGAATTTGTTTTGGAAGAAATGGCATGGAAAGGTTTATTTTGGTTCACCGCATTTCAAAGTTATCAAGATTGATTCAAAAGTACAAGGGGTTAATTGAAGAAGTTATCATGGTTGGACAAAGCCTTGGTTGCATTGGTCACAAGTGCACATTTCTCTTAATTCTCAATATGTGGAAGTGGTTTTGGTTGCTATGAGTTATCATTATCATCCTCAACAACTTATATCTACAAAGAGAAAGTATTGCTACAAGAAGGTTGTTTAAAATTGTCAAAGTTCCTCAAAGCGTTTTCTTGATCTAGGAGCTAGGGTTTTGAACTTCAAAGAAGTATATATTTCTCATCTTTTGGTATTTTTGAGTGATTCCAAAAACATCCTTCTCTTCAAAATGTTATTAACAAATAACTTCAAAAGTTTCAAGTATTTTTCATGTGGAAGAAACTTGATGATGAAGAAAGATTATAAGTCCCCTAGATGAACCCCCAAATTCCCATGTGTGACTTCAAATGATCATAACTTGGTCAATGTTTATCACCTTGATCCAACTCTTTTTCCATAATGATCTTAAGGATGTGAACTTTATTCCTTCTTTTATGTGCAAAGTGAGAAAATGGATGGAAGATGCCTTAAGGATATAAAAGATTATAGGTCATTTCATGATTTTTTGTCAACTTCAACAATTCATAACTCTCTCAATTTATGAATATTTTAAATGGTTAAAGTCTCAAATTGTCATTCGATAGGTCTATTTCATGCCATCTATTTTAGTCAAGAGCAAATTCCAAGTGGAAGGCCATGTTTGGATGCAAAACATTATAGGTCACTTTTGAAGAAAAACTTGAAATATTTCTAAGTATGGAAAGTCAACTTCTTTTTCCCAACTTTGACTCATTGCAACTTTCATATCAAACATCCATTTGATTCCATTCTTTTCCCATTGCAAAGCTTGTAATCTCATCTTTTTAAGGCTTCATGAATCATGCCCTAAGACCCCTTCAGCTGAGAATGCCATTGATTTGAACTTGGTAGCTTGAAACTGAAGTTTCTTCAAAAGTCAGAATTTGAAATCCTTGATTTATCTTCTAAACACATTTTTTTCTGCGCGTTTTTGCTTCTAAACATGTTTAGTGAACTTCCAGAAGTGATTAGCATAGCAAAACGCGCGTTTCGGATGAGTTTTGACCAAAGTAGAAGTTACACTTTTCTTGTTTGCAACTTCACATGATTTCTGTTGTACCCCAAAATTTTCCCTCCCGTTTTATCAAGATTTCCCCTCACAAGACTCTTTGAACTCCAGACAGGATTAGGGTTTTGCTCTACTCAAGACATCTCCTTGCACTGATGACCTAAATTAGGGTTTGAGTTTGCACAGGGATTTTTGGACTTTCAATGCTCAAAGTGACTTTCATACTTCATGATGGACTTATAATATTTCCTCTACCAAGTTTCAAGCCTTGAATCAAATTTTTGTCCAGTCAATTGGACAGTTGACCTAGAAATCAACTGTATTGGGAAAAAGTCAACTGTGGCCAATTTACAGTCAAAACTCATAAATTTTGATCCATATAAAAATTATAAACTCATATGAACCATTTGATCAAGTTTGGACCATAACTCCTCAAGAAATTTGATCAGATCATCAAAAGGGCAAAATGGTCATTTTTAAGGTTTTGACTGCACAAGGGCAATTTCTGATTTTTAACCTAGCCAATGGCAAATTAGGTCCAAGCATTGATTCAAGGACTCAATGACATCATCTTTACCTAATCACAAGGTTCAAAAGATCTCAATTGCATTGGATTGACAGATGAATTTCTCAGTCAACTGGTCAAAATTTGATTGTACACTGAAAAGTCAAACTTTGACTTTTTGGTCAAAATCAAGAGCCAAGGGTCATTTTTCATCAATATGTGTAAAAACATGAAACTTGTTCATCAAGAAACCCTATTTTTCAAATTAGGGTTTAAGATTGAAAAAATTTCGTAACTTAGAATTTTTCTAAGTTATGAAATTTTCTTATTTTTTCCCAACTTTGCCCAACATTTTCACCAAGATGCATTTGGATTCAAACAAAACTTCCAACATGAAAGTTGTAGTCCTCCACAAAATCTACAACTTTTATTCACAAAGTTTTCTTAAAAGAAGCTTGGATCTCAAGTTATGATTTTTGGAACAAGGGTCCATGAAACTTTTAACTTAGTGAAATTTTGCCCTAATTTAGGCAAGATTTTGACCTATCTTCATGGAAATATTTCACCTAGTTCCACTTGGAATCTCAAAATTCATTTCAAAGATGGATTGTAGAGAATGTTAAAAGCTTTCTAAAATGTCATTGAACTCTCCAAAATCATTTGTGGTTAGGGAGAATTGAAGGCTTGAAGTTAGCAAAAACTCACTTTTGATCCATGGCATGTTCATATTGATACAAGTTGCAAACTCTAATCAGCCTTGTTTGTACTTGATTACAGGTCCCAAAACCCTTCCATAATCAATAATTAAATGCAAATCCATTGGTTTAAGGCTTTGTTTTGGTCATGGGAGGATTACACAAAGAACTAATCCTAAAATAGCAAAAAGGCAACATTGCCATTTTTGTCAAAATTGCTTTATGTCAAACAACATCTCTTGAGCCTTGAACAAGATCTGGTACAGCATACAATATCCACCAACTGAGGGGGCCAAGATCACAAAGTGCAGGCTGATAGATAGCCTGTACAGGCTTGTCTTGCATCATGGCTTGTTTTTGCTTAAAATACAAGAAACTTATCAAATACACTACAACTTGCACATCTGTTGGAACCAACTTTGACAAGCATTTGAGACAAGTTTCACACATCCCCTTGAGCCAGAAACACGAGCCTTTGAGTCCTTAAGCCTTCCAGAACACAAAATCACCTTCCATTGGCAAAACTGGGCACTCTCTGCAGTTTGACTTCCATAGCAAAAACCCCTCGTGCATTTTGCCTCAAACTGGTTCAAACACATTCCAAATAACCTATCCAAGCTATCCCAACCATTGAAGAGTGACTGTAACTCCCTTTACAAGGTTCACCATGTTTGTTTTTAGCTTGTGCAGGTTGAGTTCTACAAGCTTGTTCAAGCACATTCCAGGCAAACTAGGCATTGGGAAAGGTCAGAGGAAGTTCAAGCAAGCTCCCAAACACCTCAGGCTTCACTAAAAAGCTCCACATTGTCATACATGATTTCAACTGAAGCAGGTTTTTATCAACTTCCTATCTCTCTATTTAGGAATCATTAGGCTTAGGTTTGTGAATAAAAAATATAGTATTCATAGCCATGAAACTGTACATATGCTCAGTTTTCATTTAAGTTAAGCATGTTAATAGAATTTGATTCATGAACTTCCTGAAAAAATTAGGTTAGGATTTAGGGCCAGAGAAATTCTCTCTGGTCTTTAAGAGTTAGAATGAGTTCTTTACATGGTTGGATTCGTCTTGAAAAATGCTACAACTTTGATGTTATGAGTTTTTGCAATAGCGCACGTATGCAGGTTCTCCATGTTTAAATCAGGCATGTGCGTTCTTTGACAAAGGTTGAAGATGAAGTCAGTGGGCTGGGCTTGGTTCTGGCCTTGTTTTTGACACCCCCCTCATTCCTGAATGCACCCCCCGGCCCATTTCTTCATATTTTTGTATTTTTTTCATTTATTTTTCATTCCTGATTTTATTTTATATTTTATAAACATAAAAAATACCAAAATATATTTTCATAAATTTTCACATTTATTTTTATTATTATTTTTTTTAGACATAAAAATAATTATTATTTGGCATATACCTTTATTTTCTTTAATAAAAAAAAACTTATAAACATTATAGAAATATTATATATTTTATTTTTATTATCCATATATATAAAATAATAATTTTTTTTATATATTTTATTTTCTTATATTTATATAAATATTTGTATTTATTTTCTTGTACATAAAATAAATAATATAATATATATTATCTCAAAACAAAAAAACTAGGGTTTCTACCCTCATTAAAAAATAATAATTTTCTTTCTAATATATTTTATTTTTTGACACTAGAATACATTTTTATTTTTTTTATTGTGCATAAATAAATAATATATTTAATGTATATTTACTTTCTTAAAAGAAAATTAGGTTTTTTACCCTTAACAAAAAAATATAATCTTTTATTTCCTTTTTATATATACATTATATATTTTCACATCCATAAAAAATAAATAAAAACATTCTTTTTGCATATTCATAATATTTAGCATATTTATTTGATTGACCATTTAAATACGTGTCTATTTGTTATTTTTACCATTTATTCAAATTGGATGTAATAGTAAATATTAGGGTTTTAATTTCTTGCAAGATAATCCCCATTCAAAATTGTATCCCCCCTCCCCATATCAAATGTTGTAATAGTGTAGATTTATTTTGCGCACTTTATGCTTTCAAAATATGCCATGATAGAGATTAGGGTTTGTATGCAAAAATCTAAAATCAAAACAAATCGCTTGACTAATACAAAGACAAAAAGCATGAAAATTGACAACACAATGCACACTTTCACCCCTAGGGTTTCATCCACTTGTTGCCTTTAAAATGGCCATGTTATGCATGTTTAGTATCTTGGCAAAACAAAAACAAAATAAAAGATCATAGTCCCTCGATGACGCTATCATAGTGGCCTAAACAAAATGATCTAGTCCCTCAAAAAAATTTGCTAAAGATACTTGGCAATATTGCTATCATGGTCAATACGATGACTCGCGCCTGTCCCGTTTAACATCCAAACACAAGGTTGTTTACCAAATGCAATGGTAAAACAACACTGTCAAAAGGGTTAAAAATGTGTAGGAAAGATCTTTGAGTAAAATAGGGTAGACAACTCTTAGTTACTTGATCAAAAACTTGCAAAAAACATCCTTGCTATTTTCAAACACACCTCAAACACACAATTTCAAAACATTTACCAAAACAAACTTTCAAACATTGAAAAATCTTTTCAAAAGACAATACACCTTTGTATATATTCAAACAAGAATCATTACAAAGGTTGCCACAATGATGGCCTCTTTTCAAAACATTTTCAAAACCACACACAAAACACCATTTCAAACAATTGAAAAGCAAAAGCAAGTGATCTAAACAAGTAACTAAGAGCCCATGGATAACCATGGATGAAAAGGGTGCTTGCACCTTCCTTTTCATAATCTACCCCCCGAACCCAATAAAACATCTCAAAGGTCTTTCCTGTGCTTTTTCACCTTTCCTATGGATAAAATAAAAAGTCGGTGGCGACTCTTGCTAAACTGAAACATTTGCGAACACAAACACAAAACCTCAAGTCAGTTCTCCCACCGTATCACAGAACTGGAGACTCTGCTGGGGAGAATAATAAAAGTAGGGTTACCTTAGGGTTTAGATCACCTTTACATGATTACCTTGTTTTCTTTGATTTCTTTACATTTGGTTCTCTTGTTTGGGTTTGAATCCTCCACCCAGATTTTTGGGAAACATTCATAGGTAAATAGCAATACGTTGTGGAAACCGTGTGGGGTATACCAACATGGTTGAAGAAATAGCTATATTAGTGCGACATATTTGTGGGTACCGGTAGCCTTTGAGTTAATCAAAGAGAATACGGGGCCGCTAAGTGATATCATGAAGCACTAATGGACTTTTAGAACCTCTACTTGACCATCTTGGCCTTTTTAGGGGTAGTGAGATGACCGGCTTTGGTGCAGTCCGAAGTTGGTAGATACTCGATACTACACTCATGAGGGTTATTTTCTTGGAATATTTCGGTCGTCGGTTAAGTGGCTAAACTGAAACAATGAACACAAAAAATAATCTTGTGATATTGAGCTCCTTAGAACCCGGTTACTATTTATAGGACAGGTTGAGCCCACTAACTTCAAGAGGGTACTTCCCTATGAAACCCCATACAAGCCTGAAACTAGGAATTTGTGTGATTTGCTTGTACATATACTTGTGCATACATCATGAACATCATAAAGCATCATTTGCATCCACTAACCATTTCAAGGGTTTGGATCTTCATCTTTGTTCTTGTTTTGTAGGTTATGGAATCTCTTCGCAGGAAAACAATTCAAGTCAAACTAGTGAGAATCCCTCCTCAACTCAAGGAGCTTCCTTCCAAGATTCCAGAGAATTCTCTCTTCACTAAAAGACAGGGTGGACTTCTCAGCTTGGTTAACTCCAACATTGAAGAAGACATGGTGAAATTTATTTTCCAGTTCTTTGACCCCCTACACCATTGCTTTACATTTCCTGATTACCAACTAGTGCCTACTTTGGAGGAATTTTCTCAACTCCTGAGGATTCCTATTCTCCATCAGCTACCCTACAACGGTACAGAAAGAGAACCAAAGCCTGAAGATGTTGCTCAAGCCTTACACTTGCAACCATCTGATATCAAAGGTCATTGGGAAACTAGAAGTGGTGTCAAGGGTTTCTTGGCAAAGTTTATGTTTGAGAAGGCACAAGACTGCTGGAATTCTCTAGATATGCAAGCTTTTGAGGAGATTGTAGCACTTCTCATCTATGGGTTGGTCTTGTTCCCGAACCCTGATCAGCTTATAGATGTGAATGCTGTCAAGATTTTCACATCTCGGAATCCTGTGCCTACATTGCTTGGGGACATCCTCCACTCATTTTACTCACGAACAATGAGCAAAAGAGGTGTTCTCATGTGTTGTACTCCTCTTCTGGCAAGGTGGTTTATTTCTCACCTTCCCCAATCAGTCATGAAGAATGAGCAAGGTTTGAGGTGGTCACAATGATTGATGACTCTTACACATTCTGATGTTCATTGGTGTTCTCGGTCCAGAGAAAATGTCACCATCATTGATCGTTGTGGGGAATTCCCTAATGTCCCACTACTTGGCATTAGGGGAGGCATTACCTACAACCCTTGTTTAGCTCTGAGACAATTTGGGTATGCCCGGAGGGATGGCCCTCATGACATGCTGATTCCAGACTTGGTTTTTGACTTCGACAACAACACTCAAGGACTTCGACAAAGGTTTATCCGAGCTTGGAGGATGCCCAACAAAGTGGACAGTAAGGCACTGGGACACAAGAATTCCATCCCCCTTGAGCCTTACCTCAAGTGGGTACGAACCCGTGCCCAGAGTCTTATGATGCCTTACCCCTACATTATACCTATGATCAAAGAGCCTGTTATGGAAGGAGAGGTTCCATACACCCTCCTACTTCCTGACATGCCAACATCATTGGAGGATTTGCAAAAGAGTTGGATACAGCTCAAGGAAGAACGAAATACTTTTGAAGCCATCTTCTACGCCAGTGAGAAGAAGGTTTTGGAACTTACTAGTCGACTCCATGAAGACCAGACTCTCAACACTTACATCGCACCGAAAAGAATGCACAACGTCGTTTTATATTAGAATTTTGTATTGTTTTTGCCCATGGGGAATTTATGTACTAACAAATTTCTTCTTATTAATATGACGTGTGTTCTTTTTGTTTGCAACAACTTTGAATTTCTTAACCCTTGATTGCATTACATGAATACACATCATTCATCATATGCATAAATAGGTCTTCACACCAGGTTTCCTTATCTCTCTGTTGTTTATTTCAGCAAGATGGATATAGAGCAGACGGTCAAAGATCTACAAGCACAGAATTCGCAGTTCCAACAACTCCTCATGACCTTGGCAAAGGGTCAAGAGGACCTTAAAGCACTGTTAGAGAAAGACAAGGAAAAAGAAAAGAAGAAAAAGAAAAGAGTTGGTGTGGCCACTATGGGAAGAAGATTTGAGAACCAAGCTAGAAGAGTCGTGGATTTCCCCTCGACGTCTGATGAAGGGGTTGGTAAAGGAAAAGGAGCTGCAGTACCTTCCGAGTTTGAGGCTGAAGAGGAAGAAGAAGAAGAGGATGAAGATTACTCTGAGCAGCAGTACCCTCCTGTGGACGATAAGTATAAGAATCTGGAAGATCGGCTGGCAGCCATGGAGGTACAAAGAGTACCTGGGCTGGATTTCGAGGAGCTAGGGTTGGTTTCTAGGATCATCATTCCCCCTAAATTCAAAGTGCCTACATTTTCTAAATAGGATGGTTTGTCTTGCCCAAAAATGCATCTGCGGTCTTATGTCAGAAAGATCCAACCTCACTCTTCTGATAAGGATCTGTGGGTCCACTTTTTTCAAGATAGTTTGCCGGGTACGCAATTGGATTGGTTATATCAGCTTGAGAGATCTGATGTACATAACTGGGAGGATTTGGCTGCTGCTTTCTATCGAAAATACCAATATAACACAAATTTAACGCCTACTCGTACTCAATTACAGAGTATGGGTATGGTCTCTAAGGAAGGCTTTAAGGAGTATGCCCAGAAGTGGAGGGATTTTGTTGGAAGGGTGCAGCCACCATTGTCTGAAAGAGAGCTTGTTGATATGTTTTTGGGGACCCTGTCAGGTCCATTCTTTAATCACTTGATCGGGAGCTCATCTGCAGGGTTCACCGAGCTAATTCTGACAGGTGAAAGGGTCGAAGCTGGCATTAAGAGTGGTAAAATTCAGAAGGATGCATCTGCTTCCGCAACTATCAAGAAGACCTTTCCAGCCAAGAAAGAAGTTTTTGCTGTTTACACCCATAGAAATCAAGGAAGAATGGAGCACCGACCAGCGGTGGGGGCTGTGATGATCCAGAACTCCTCAGTCGATCAACCTCGAAGCAGTCAACCCAGAGCTAACCAAACCAGGGTGGAAAGGCCTGCACGGCAATTCACCCGGATCAATATGACACCTGCTCAGGTTCTCCCTCATCTGTTAAAGTTAAACCTTACAAACTTGAAAGAAGCGCCAAAAAACCCAAATACCTCTTCTCCCTATTATCATTCAAATGCAAAATGTGCATATCATTCGGACAGTGTGGGGCACGACACCAACAACTGTTGGGCCCTTAAAAACAAGATCCAAGATTTAATAGATGCCAAGGAGGTGGAGTTTGATGTCCCCGAAAAACCTAATGTGATATCCGCTCCTATGCCAAAACATGGTCATAATGTCCATGCTATTGTAGAAGATCTTCATGTTACTGCTGTTGATGACTTAATGACTTTGTTGCCAATGATCAAGGTAAATCTGTTGAAAGCCGGAATTTTTCCGGGCTGTGAAAAAGATTGTTACCTTTGTTCGACCTTGCAATCTGATTGTCTTCTATTGAAGTTAGGCATCCAACGCCTGATAGATACTCAAGAAATCCTCTTCAAGAAAATGCTTGTTACCCATGTTACTCTAATCAATGATGTTGCTATAATCACCATTTTCGACAATCTTTCCAAGGTCTCCAAAAGACCTGTTAAGATTACACCCGATCCAAAGTGTGTACCTCTGAAGATTACTATGCCGGGGCCTATCCCATATAAGTCCAACAAGACAATACCGTGGAATTATGGAGGAGAGATCTTCTACCACGGTGTTAAGCAGATCGAATCAGTCGAAGAAAGTTCCAATGAAGAGACTCCTGATGTGGGAAATATTGCGGGGACAAGTAAGATCACTCGTAGCGGAAGAATCTTCTCTCCGGAGATTGCTCCTCCAAGGGAAATCTTCGGACCCTCAAGTACTCTTGTGCCAGTCAAGATATTTGTATGAAGTCCAGTTATTGAAGAAATTGTTACTCCCGAAGCTATACCCTCTGCTGTTACTACTGATAAAGGTAAGGGGATCCAAGAAGCGCCCGTCAGGACGAGGGCTTAGACTTTAGTTATCCCCGAGACCACCCAAAAGGAAATGGAGGAGATTTTAAAGATAATTAAGAAAAGAAACTATGATGTCGTAGAGCAGCTGGGGTAAACCCCTTCAAAAATCTCTATGTTGGCTCTATTGCTCTGCTCTGAGGCTCATGCCAAAGCCTTGATCAAATTCCTGAAGACGGCGCATGTGCCTCAAGAAACTTCTGCGGATCAGTTTCAAGAGTGTGTAGCAAGCCTGACAGCCGACGATGGTCTTGGTTTCTCTGATGCTGATCTAACATCTAAGGGAAGAAAGCATAATGATGTGATGCATGTCTCGGTAGAGTGCAGAGGGACCACTCTTGCTCACGTTCTGGTTGATATTGGTTCGTCTTTAAATGTCCTACCAAAGAAAGCATTGGACAGACTAGATTGTGAAGGTCTAATTTTGAAGCCTAGCAACGTCATCGTAAGAGCCTTTGATGGTTCTAAGCGGATGGTCCACGGGGTGGTGGACATCCCAATTAAAGTGGGTACGAAAACTTTCAACTCCACATTTTACGTCATGGACATCCGTCCCTCCTACTCATGCTTGTTAGGAAGGCCCTGGATTCATTACGCTGGGGCAGTCACTTCTTCTCTACACCAGATGCTCAAATACCCAGTCCAGGGTAAAATCATAACAGTCCACGGTGAGGAGGAGTATATGTTAAGCCATCTGAATTCATTCCGCTATGTTGAATTAGATGGTAAATTCATCGAGACCCCCTTTCAACACTTTGAAGAGGTTTCTCCTGAAGTGGCGGTAGCCAAGACAATAACTTATGTGCCCATCATTACCAAACCTGTGTCCCGGATGTCATCCCTTAAAGATGTGAAGGTTGTGATCAAGGAGGGAGGAAGCACGGTATGGGGTCAACTGCCAGATTTTCCTTACAAGACAGATAAGTTCGGCTTGGGTTTCACTGTTGCTGGTCAGAAGGTCGTGCGTCGCTCCCGGGCTGGAGGACCGCCGTTGAAAATCACTCATCATGGAATTCATGCTTTAGAAGATGATGAAGAAGAAAGAAATTTTGAATACTGGATCTTTCCAACCATTGAAGGAGGACTGAACAACTGGGAGGCGAAAGACTTCGTTCCCATTACTTTCATCAATCAGTAATTAATCTTTTGAACATTTTTCGTTGGTCTGTAATAATTTAAAATAAATAATTCGTACACTTTTTGCCTTATGCCTTACCCGGGGCATATAGGTCCATTTGTAAGGGTTTTGACTCTTCATTTTCATATGCCATTTTTAAAGAATCATGGACGTTTTCATCTACAAACTTTTGTGTTTATTTTCTTTCTTTTTACATTTTATTTGTTTAAAGGTGGCTATCCCTTACACACACCCACACTCACAAAATGCAGGTACCCATCCATTCTGGATTCTATGGGTAACAATTCTGCTATGGCCTTCAGTGACTCTGAAGATCTAGTCAATTATGTTGAATACGAAGGTGATGAAGACTGTGAAGTGCCTGGAGAGTTAGCCAGACTTTTGCAACAGGAAGAAAGGGCTATTCTACCTCACGAGGAGTTGTTAGAGACTATCAACTTAGGAACAGAGGAAGATAGAAAAGAAGTTAAGGTGGGTGCCAACCTGGAGCCAAGTGTCAAAGAGCGCTTAGTTCAACTGTTAAATGAATATGTTGAGATCTTCGCCTGGTCCTATGAAGATATGACAGGACTGGATATCGATATTATGGTTCACCGACTCCCTACAAGAGAGGACTGTCCACCAATCAAACAGAAAGTCCGTCGAATGAGGCCCGACATGTCCGAAAATATCAAAGCTAAAGTGATGAAGCAGTTCAATGCTGGCTTTCTTGATGTTACTTCCTATCCACAATGGGTTTCTAACATTGTGCCCGTGCCTAAGAAGGACGACAAAGTCAGAATATGCATGGATTACAGAGACTTAAACAGGGCTAGCCCTAAAGATGACTTTGCACTACCACACATTGACATCTTGGTTGACAATACAACTCAGCACAAGGTATTCTCTTACATGGACGGATTTTCAGGGTACAACCAGATCAAAATGGCCCCCGAAGACATGGAGAAGACTACTTTTGTTACGCAGTGGGGTACCTTCTGCTATAAAGTGATGCCATTCGGACTGAAGAATGTTGGGGCAACCTATCAACGTGCCATGGTGGCTTTGTTTCATGATATGATACATCATGAGATAGAAGTCTACATAGACGACATGATAGCCCTTTCACAAATGGAAGAATAACACCTCGACCATCTGCAAAAGCTGTTTGTCAGGTTGAAAGAGTACAAGCTCAGACTGAACCCTAACAAGTGCACTTTCGGAGTCAGGTCCGGTAAACTCTTGGTATTTATAGTCAGCAACAAATGCATTGAGGTTGATCCTGCCAAAGTCATAGCTATACAAGAAATGCCTGCCCCTCGCATTGAGAAGGAGGTAAGAGGTTTCTTGGGATGCCTAAACTACATTGCAAGGTTCATCTCTCACCTAACATCTACCTGTGAACCAATCTTCAAGCTGTTGAAGAAAGATCAGGTGGTTAAATGGAATGATGACTGTCAAGTTGCTTTCGATAAGATCAAGGATTATTTGTTGGAACCTCCTATCTTAATGCCACCGTCGAAGGAAGGCCTTTAATCATGTATATGAATGTCTTAGATAATTCAATGGGCTGCGTACTGGGCAACCATGACGAGTCTGGCCGAAAAGAGCATGCCATTTATTACCTTAGCAAAAAGTTTACCGACTGTGAGACTCGCTACTCACTACTCGAGAAAACTTGTTGCGCTTTGGTATGGGCTGCTCGCCGGCTAAGGCAGTATATGTTGACACATACCACTTTACTGATTTCTAAGATGGATCCGATCAAGTACATCTTCGAGAAGCCTGCTCTGTCCGAAAGAATCGCTAGATGGCAGATGATCCTCACCGAATATGATATACAGTACACGACCCAAAAAGCTATAAAGGGGAGTGTGCTAGCCAATTATATGGACCATCAAGCTGTCGAAGATTACCAATCCATGAGATTTGACTTCCCTAACGAAGATATCATGACTTTGGATAACATTGAAGAGAACAGACCGTATGACGGACCTGAACAAGGATCCTGATGGACTCTGTACTTTGATGGTGTCTCCAACGCACTTGGAAATGGTATCGGCGCGGTACTTATCTCTCCAGAAGGTTGTCATACACCTTTCACCGCTAGACTCTGCTTCAGCTGCACCAACAACATGGCCGAGTATGAAGCTTGTATCTTTGGTCTCAAGGCCGCTATTGACTTGGGAATCAAATCTTTAATGGTATTTGGGGAGTCGGCTTTGGTTATCAGTCAAATCAAAGAAGAGTGGGATACTAAACATCCAAACCTCATCCCTTACAAAGAACATGTCCTGGCATTGTTACCACACTTCGAGCAGATTACCTTCGAGCACTTCCCGCGAGAAGAGAATCAACTAGCAGATGCGCTAGCTACAATGTCCTCCATGTTTAAACTTAACTGGCATAATGAGGCACCTCAAATCACCATCGAACGAATGGATGAACCTGCACATTTTCACGAGATTAATACCGAAGAAGTGGTGGACCTACCCTGGTTTCACGACGTCAAAAGGTATCTCGAAGCGCAAGAGTACCCTGAAGGAGCTTCAGTCAATGATAAGAAGTTCTTAAGAAGGTTCGCGGACAAATTCTTTCTGAGAAATGGTATCCTATACAAGCGCAATCTTGATTGTGTCCTACTCCGTTGTGTGGACAAGGTTGAAGCTGAGCAGATCATGGCTGAACTACATAATGGCACCTTTGGCACCCACTCAAGTGGTCATACAATGGCTAAGAAGATTCTACGGGCAGGTTATTACTGGTCTACCATGGAAGCTGATTGTCATCAACATTCCCGTACTTGTCACAAATGCCATATCTATGCTGACAAGGTACATATTCCCCCAGTTCCTCTCAACGTCTTAACAGCTCCTTGGCCATTCGCGATGTGGGGAATCGACATGATTGGAGAGATCAAGCCTACAACATCCAATGGACACCGTTTCATCCTGGTGGCCATTGATTACTTTACCAAGTGGCTCGAAGCAGCTTCCTTCACCTCCGTTACAAAGAATGTGGTTGCCCGCTTCATCAAGCAGAACCTCATATGCCGGTATGGTATCCCCGACAGGATCATTACGGACAACGGTACAAATTTGAACAATACTATGATCACCGCTCTATGCAAGCAGTTCAAGATTCAACATCACAATTCATCTCCCTATCGGCCTAAGATGAACGGTGTTGTCGAAGCTGCAAACAAAAATATCAAGAAGATCATTCAAAAGATGACAGTCACCTATAAGGACCGGCATGAGATGTTACCGTTTTCTCTGCACGGGTACCGTACCACGGCACGCACTTCGACTGGGGCAACCCCCTTTTCTTTGGTATATGGCATGGAAGCTGTTTTACCTATGGAAGTTCAGATTCCTTCCTTGAGAATCATGAAAGATGCTGGTTTGAGTGAAGATGATTGGATTCAGACCCGGCTTGATCAACTTAATTTGATTGATGAAAAGCGACTTACTGCTGTTTGCCATGGTCAGGCGTATCAAAAACGTATGATCAAGGCCTTCAACAAGAAAGTCAAGAGACAAGTATATCAAGTCGGGGACCTTGTAATCAAGCGGATCATCTTGCTGCAAAGTGATCCCAGGGGAAAGTGGACTCCTACTTACGAAGGACCATTTGTGATCAAAAACATCTTTTTTGGTGGGGCAATGATCCTGACCACCATGGACGGCGATGACCTACCGCACCCTACGAATGCAGACATAGTCAAAAGATACTACGCATAAACGACCCGACAAGTTGAAAACCCGAAAGGGCGACTAGGGCAAAAATGGGCATCCCGGTGAATCGAAAACCCGAAAGGGCGGTTCAGGCAAAAGTTAGGGATAAATAAAAAAAATCTGTACACCCGCCAAGTTGAAAACCTGGAAGGGCGACTTGGGCAAAAAGGGTTTCCCGGTGGATCGAAAACCCGAAAGGGAGATCCGGGCAAAAGTTAGGTAATTAAAGCGTATGACTATGTCTCGTCGAATCACTTTAAGGACAATCTCTTCACGGACAAGCTCCAAGCTTCTGATCAATCCAATCATCTACGAACGAAGCAACGAATGGACAAGATACTCAGAGTTACGAAGGCTATAGCAGAATGGGAACCCCATGGAATTGTTACACATAGCCATCTTTCTTTGTATAAAGTTTTCTCAATTTTATGACAACATTCTCTTACTAGGATGTTTGTCTCCTTTGTACAAAATACTTACACAAAGTTAATACAAAGATACTTCAAAGTGCAGAAAATTGTTTTCCTTTTCTTTCTTTTTTACACTTGTGTTTTATTTAAAAACGTCCAATGATTTATTAAATGAGCATATGCATTTGAATATAATCACTGCTTACAAATAAAACGAAATGAGAAAGAATAATTACTGACAGATTGGAAGTATGGGAAAACGTCTTTAGGCTATTCCAGGAGAAATCCTCAGTCGAGCTAAGGCCTTAAAATATATATCCCCAGCGGAGTTAAGTTTCAAAAATCCCCGTCAGAACTAAGTTTCCAAACTCCCAATCCACAGCGGAGCCAGAAAACTTTAAACTTTAAACCCTCAGTGAAGATGAAACTTTCTTCCCCAACAGAGTCCAAAACTTCAACCCTTAAACCCCAGTGAAAGACCATCCAGTTTCCTCCAATTCCCCAGAGATTTGTTTTAAAATCAGAAGATTCCCCTAGAAGTTATCTTAGAAAATAGACAACAGCTTCGGATAATTCCTCAGAGTGTTGGCATGCAACTCCAGCTTTTGAAAACTCTTTCAACAGAATAAGCATTCTCCCCAGAGAGTTATTTCCCAGCAGTTGAAGTCTACCAGGTTTTGATTCCCCAGTAGAGATCTCCAGGGTTTTCCTTATTCCCCAGAAAGTTGTGAAGGAATCTCACATCCGCACAGAATTTGTCAAAGTTAATCCCCACAAGTTGCCCAGGATTTTCTATCTTTAACAGTGGTCCAAGGACTTCTCGTTCTCAGCAATCAAACATCTTGAATCTCCAACAGCGGTTAGGGATTTATTTTCCCCGGCAGCAGTCAAAGATTTCATTATCTCCAGCTATCAAGGATATATTTTTCCTCAGCAAGACAGCTAATCAGCTTACATACACATACATTACATTCATATATCATAAACATTGATAGAACACATTTTATTGCATCATACATGTCATGCAACATAACCTTATGTTTTAGCTAACATTTTACCCTTTTCAGGATAAGATTAAAAGCTACCTTTAACAAATGTTCAAAGATTTCAGATACAGTACGGATACAGTCCAAGACATGGAAGATATTCTGCTACTCATTCAGGTCTCTTATTTTAGATACAGTATGGATACACTCCAGACACAGAAGTCATTCTACTACTCATTCAGACTTCAGCAATCAGATGCAGACTAGATACGCTCTAGACACGGAAGTCATTCTATTTCTCATTATAATTCAACTACCAACTTCAATTTCAGATACACTCTAGACACGAAAATCATTCTGTCACTGGTCTAGATCCCAGTTACAGTATGGATACACTCCAGACACGGAGGTCATTCTGCTACTCATACAGATCTCAACTTCAGATAGAGTCCAGATACGCTCCAGATACGGTAGCCATTCTGTCACTCATTTAAACCTATTCCCCATCCCAGAGATACTCTAGACATGGATGTCTTTCTGTCGCTTATTCGGATTTCAGATTTCGGATACAATACAGATACACTCCAGACACGGCAGTCATTCTGATATTCATTCAAAAATCAAATACAGTTACAGCTCGGATACGCTCCAGACACGGACGCCATTCCTTTGCTCATACGAATCCAATCTCCAGATACAACTCAGATACGTTCCAAATACGGATACCAATCTGGTGTTCATTCTCCTGATTTTCAACAAACAAATCTTGGATGGCATCTTTAAGCCCATCTCTAGCAAGATTCCACCATCTCCAAATGGCATCTTTAAGCCCATTCCCTCAGCTACATTTTGACGAGTGCAAATTTACGGGCACTCTAGTGTCCAATCCTCTTTTACCTTCAGGTCACGAAAGGCAAACTCGCCAATCTAACTCTTCAGGTTCAAGAAGATTGAACAGGGGCAGCTGTTGTACCCCAAAATTTTCCCTCCCATTTTATCAAGATTTCCCCTCACAAGACTCTTTGAACTCCAGACAAGATTAGGGTTTTGCTCTGCTCAAGACATCTCCTTGCACTGATGGCCTAAATTAGGGTTTGAGTTTGCACATGGATTTTTGGACTTTCAATGCTCAAAGTGACTTTCATACTTCATGATGGACTTATAAGATTTCCTCTACCAAGTTTCAAGCCTTGAATCAAATTTTTGCCCAGTCAATTGGACAGTTGACCTAGAAATCTTTTGTATTGGGAAAAAGTCAACTGTGGCAAATTTATAGTCAAACCTCATAAATTTTGATCCATATCAACATTATAAACTCATATGAAACATTTGATCAAGTTTGGACCACAAATCCTCAAGAAATTTGATCAGATCATCAAAGGGGCAAAATGGTCATTTTTAGGGTTTTGACTGCACAAGGGCAATTTCTGATTTTTAACCTAGCCAATGGCAAATTAGGTCTAAGAATATATTCAAGGACTCAATGGCATCATCTTGACCTAATGACAAGGTTCAAAAGATCTCAATTGCATTGGATTAACAGATGAATTTCTCAGTCAACTGATCAAAATTTGATTGTACACTGAAAAGTCAAACTTTGACTTTTTGGTCAAAATCAAGAGCCAAGGGTCATTTTTCATCAATATGTGTCAAAACATGAAACTTGTTCATCAAGAAACCCAATTTTTCAAATTAGGGTTTAAGATTGAAAAAATTTCATAACTTAGAATTTTTCTAAGTTATGAAATTTTCTCATTTTTTCCCAACTTTGCCCAACATTTTCACCAAGATGCATTTGGATTAAAACAAAACATCTAACATGAAAGTTGTAGTCCTCCACAAAATACACAACTTTGATTCACAAAGTTTTCTCAAAAGAAGCTTGGATCTCAAGTTATGATTTTTGGAACAAGGGTCCATGAAACTTTTAACTTGGTGAAATTTTGCCCTAATTTAGGCAGGATTTTGACCTATCTTCATGGCAATTTTTCACCTAGTTCCACTTGGAATCTCAAAATGAATTTTAAATATCGATTGTAGAGCATTTTACAAGATTTCTAAAATGTCCAAGAACTCTCCAAAATCATTTGTGGTTAGGGAGAATCGAAGGCTTGAAGTTGGCAAAAACTCACTTTTGATCCATGGCATGTTCATATTGATACAAGTTGCAAACTCTAATCAGCCTTGTTTGTACTTGATTACAGGTCCCAAAACCCTTCCATAATCAATAATTAAATGCAAATCCATTAGTTTAAGGCTTTGTTTTAGTCATGGGAGGATTACACAAAGAACTAATCCTAAAATAGCAAAAAGGCAACATTGCCATTTTTGTCAAAATTGCTTTATGTCAAACCACATCTCTTGAGCCTTGAACAAGATCTGGTACAGCACACGATATCCACCAACTGATGGGGCCAAGATCACAAAGTGCAGGCTGATAGATAGCCTGTACAGGCTTGTCTTGCATCATGGCTTGTTTTTGCTTAAAATACAAGAAACTTATCAAATACACTACAACTTGCACATCTGTTGGAACCAACTTTGGCAAGCATTTGAGACAAGTTTCACACATCCCCTTGAGCCAGAAAGACGAGCCTTTGAGTCCTTAATCCTTCCAGAACACAAAATCACCTTCCATTGGCAAAATAGGGCACTCCCTACAGTTTGACTTCCATAACAAAAACCCCTCGTGCATTTTGCCTCAAACTGGTTCAAACACATTCCACATAACCTATCCAAGCTATCCCAACCATTGAAGAGTGACTGTAACTCCCTTTACAAGGTTCACCATTTCTGTTTTCAGCTTGTGCAGGTTGAGTTCTACAAGCTTGTTCAAGCATATCCAAGGCAAACTAGGCATTGGGAAAGGTCAGAGGAAGTTCAAGCAAGCTCCCAAACACCTCAGGCTTCACTGAAAAGCTCCACATTGTCATACACGATTTCAACTGAAACAAGTTTTTATCAACTTCCTATCTCTCTATTTAGGAATCATTAGGCTTAGGTTTGTGAATAAAAAATGTATTATTCATAGCCATGAAACTGTACATATGCTCAGTTTTCATTCAAGTTAAGCATGTTAAGAGAATTTGATTCATGAACTTCCTGAAAAAATTAGGTTAGGATTTAGGGCCATAGAAATTCTCTCTGATCTTTGAGAGTCAGAATGAGTTCTTTACATGGTTGGATTTGTCTTGAAAAATGCTACAACTTTGATGTTATGAGTTTTTGCATTAGGGCACGTATGCAGGTTCTCCATGTTTGAATCAGGCGCGCGTGTTCTTTGAAAAAGGTTGAAGATGAAGTCAGTGGGATGGGCTTGGTTCTGGCCTTGTTTTTGACACCCCCCCCCATTGCTAAATGCAACCCCCTGGCCCATTTCTTCATATTTTTGTATTTTTTTCATTTATTTTTCATTCCTGATTTTATTTTATATTTTCTAAACATAAAAAATACCTAAAAATATTTTCATAAATTTTCACATTTATTTTTATTATTATTTTTAGACATAAAAATAATTATTATTTGGCATATACCTTTATTTTCTTTAATAAAAAAAACTTATAAACATTATAGAAATATTATATATTTTATTTTTATTATCCATATATATAAAATAATATTTTTTTTTATATATTTTATTTTCTTATATATATATATATATATATATATATATATATATATATATATATATATATATATATATATATATATATATATATATATATATATATATATATATATATATATATATATATATATATATATATATATATATATATATATATATATATATATATATATATATATATATATATATATATATATATATATATATATATATATATATATATATATATATATATATATATATATATATATATATATATATTTGTATATATATATATATATATTTGTATTTATTTTCTTGTACATAAAATTAATAATATAATATATATTATCTCAAAACAAAAAAACTAGGGTTTCTACCCTCATTAAAAAATAATAATTTTCTTTCTAATATATTTTATTTTTTGACACTTGAATACATTTTTTTTTATTGTGCATAAATAAATAATATATTTAATGTATATTTACTTTCTTAAAAGAAAATTAGGGTTTTTACCCTTAACAAAAAAATATAATCTTTTATTTCCTTTTTATATATACATTAAATATTTTCACATCCATAAAAAATAAATAAAAACATTTTTTTTTTGCATATTCATAATATTTAGCATATTTATTTGATTGACCATTTAAATACTTGTCTATTTATTATTTGTACCATTTATTCAAATTGGATGTAATAGTAAATATTAGGGTTTTAATTTCTTGCAAGATAATCCCCATTCAAAATTGTATCCCCCCTCCCCATATCAAATGTTGTAATAGTGTAGATTTATTTTGCGCACTTTATGCTTTCAAAATATGCCATGATAGAGATTAGGGTTTGTATGCAAAAATCCAAAATTAAAACAAATAGCTTGACTAATACAAAGACAAAAAGCATGAAAATTGACAACACAATACACACTTGCACCCTTAGGGTTTCATCCACTTGTTGCCTTTAAAATGGTCATGTTATGCATGTTGAGTATCTTGGCAAAACAAAAACAAAACAAAAGATCATAGTCCCTCGATGACGCTATCATGGTGGACTAAACAAAATGATCTAGTCCCTCAAAAAAAATTGCTAAAGATACTTGGCAATATTGCTATCATGGTCAATACGATGACCCGCGCCTATCCCGTTTAACATCCAAACACAAGGTTATTTACCAAATGCAATGGTAAAACAACACTGTCAAAAGGGTTAAAAATGTGTAGGAAAGATCTTTCAGTAAAATAGGGTAGAAAACTCTTAGTTACTTGATCAAAAACTTGAAAAAAAACATCTTTTCTATTTTCAAACACACCTCAAACACACAAAACATTTCCCAAAACAAACTTTCAAACATTGAAAAATCTTTTCAAAAGACAATACACCTTTGTATATATTCAAACAAGAATAATTACAAAGGTTCCCACAACGATGGCCTCTTTTCAAAACATTTTCAAAACCACACACAAAGCACCATTTCAAACAATTGAAAATCAAAAGCGAGTGATCTAAACAAGTAACTAAGAGCCCATGGATAACCATGGATGAAAAGAGTGATTGCACCTTCCCTTTTTATAATCTACCCCCTGAACCCAAGAAAACATCTCAAAGGTCTTTCCTGTGCTTTTTGACCTTTCCTTTGGATAAAATAAAAAGTCGGTGGCGACTCTTGCTAAACCGAAACATTTGCAAACACAAACGCAAAACCTCAAGTCAGTTCTCCCACCGTATCACAATTTCCCTCCAAACTTCATCATTTCACACGCTTGAACATTCCATTTGATTCCATATAAATAGAGGGTCATCCCTCATTCATTTCCTTAAGCTTGAATAGCTAAAATCACCCTGCCAAACTCATTCTATAACTCACTTTTCTGCAAATTCGAAATTAGTTTTCAAGCCTTTTTCAATCCATTTTTTCTATCAATTCACCTTCCTTGATCTTCCCTGAAGCTAACCATACAATTACCTTCAAGAATTGTGGCCTATATTGATCCATAGAAGTCCGGTTTCAGAGCTCTGCAACTCAACTTCAATAGGTAGATTTCTCCATCAATTCTTCTAAACTTTGATATCATTGTGAAGCTCTCATTGCCCTAGTTCTAGTTGCAACACTTACTTTTAACTGGAAATATGTTTTGACCATGTAATTTCAAATCCCTTTTCAAAACATTCCTTCCAAATTGCTTGAGCTACAGTTTATATAAATTTTTCGCGAAGGTTTGTTTGTCTTCGTCTTGATGAGACGAAGCGAATGGCATAGGTCTGAGCTTCTGATTTTACAGTTTGAGAGACCTGCAATTCACGTTGGCTGGAGGTTGAAGATGACCAACGTGTCACCTTCCAACCAATGATGGCGTGTCATTTGTTTTTTTTTAATCTGATTTTACATTTGATTCAGTGCTTTATTCACTAAAGTCCATAACATGCACAGTGCGCCAGGTCCACTTGATCTGTTTACTAACGCATTTTGACAATGATCAGATGGCCCATATTTTTTTGGTTTGATATTTTATTTTCTAATTTTTATTTTAATTGATTTAAATTTCAATAAATCATAGAAAATTCATTTTAAGTCCAAAAAATATGGAAAAATTATGAAAAATATTTTTGATTTTTCTCTTTCCAATTTTTATTTTTTTACAATTTTACTTTGTGTTTTGATATTTTTTATAAATTTTCACTTTATTTGAATTGTTTTAAATGTTTAAAAATACTTTTATGCATTTTTAAATTCTGAAAAAAATTTGGAATGATCCAATGATATTGTGACAAATATTGGTGACCTCATTTATTTTTTATTTCTGACTTTGTTATTTTTTATCATTTTTGGTTTATTTTAATCATTTCTTTTAATTTTTAAAAATAGTTTCTGACTTTTAAAAATTACCAAAAATTTTATAGAAATATTTGAGTTCATTTCTGATTTTTCTATGGTCTTACTTAATATTTCTTGATTAATTTGAACATGGTTGATATTTTTCTCTTTTATTTCTATTTTAAAACATTTTAAAACCATTTTTAATGTATATATTAAATGTAATACTATTTTGTGATTATTTTCTGGCTGATCTTGGGTTGAATTTTTTATCATGAACTTTGTTAACATCATTGGATCCATGGTGTTGAGTCTAACTCCATAAAAGTGGATGAATGATTTTAATAATAGTTTGATTAAATTTTAATTCAAATGTGGTTTGTATATTCTTTCCCACCCTTCTTTATCTCATCCCTTTCTTATTGCACTAAGTGTTATTGGAGCATGATCTCTATATCATGTATCAAAACAAATGGTGCATAGATTGCTATTGACCGGCCTCAAAATAGGTGTGACTTCTATATAAGTCCACTTATGATTGCTTAACATAACACTAAATTTTGTCCCGATTTGAATAAATGATCATTCGTGGCCCAAACCTATGTTTGCAAGCCCAAGTATGTTAATTTGATCTCTTTGATCCAATAAACTTGAGATTTATTATGTGGAGGTTTTGGTTCTACCAATCCTCTAATGGATCTATATCACTTTTGGTCAATGCGGATCACTTAAACATCATTGATCATTAAATGGTACGTTTAAGGATTCCAAAATGGATGATATACTTGAAAAAAAGCAAATACAACTTGTTATATGGAGGCTTTGGTTCTACCAATCCTCTAATGAGTTCCAAATGCAAGTTTCAAGATGGTCATACAACTAACCACTAATTGTTGATAATTGACTTTATTTTGTGCTTTTATTTTATGCTATTTTATTTTATGCACCATTTACTTTTAGTATTTTACATCTCATGCTTTTTGCATCTTTGCTCACTTGAGCACCTTTATATTCTTGTCATTTTCATTTTGCTCACTTGAGCTTTTCTTTTCTTTTTGAAGATACCTAATAATCAACATGAACTATAAAAAGCTTTAATGATTCTTGGACTATTTGGTTACTATCCTTGGCATTATGGAGTATTGGACTTCTTGAACTTAGGATTAGAAACCTTGGCCTATCTTGGAGACCTTGTGACCTTAATAGATATTTTTTCTAGAGTTCTTGATGTTTACCTCAAGACATTGGGTTGTTTGTTTGTTTTGTGTGCAGGGTATTGTGATTACATACTTTGTTTGTAATCTGGAATTCACCCGTATACAGCCGTTACTCTGCCTAATTTTTGTTAAGACTTAATCCATTTGAATTTTGATTCTCTTAAGAGGTCTGGTATCTTTGCTTTCTTGGTTTCAATCCAAAGAATGGGAATTCTATCTTGACTCATAATGTCAAGTATTGGCTTCTTGTTGGTTAGATGGTTCTTATCCCTATATTTTACCTTATGCTTTAGGATAATCCCTTCATCTCCTCCCATCTTCTTTAATTTCAAAAATCTTCTCCCTCCTTTTGAAAACTCTTCTTATTTTTTTCACTTGAACCACTTTCATAATAAATTTGGACTTAGGTCCATGCATTTTAAAAACATTTTCATGAATAAACTTTAATCAACTTAATAATACTTTGACATCTTTTTTTTTGTGAGAAGACTAAAAGTCAATCAATCTCATTTCTAACCATTTTTCCACTTTAGTTTTTATTTTAAAACTTTTCTCAAAAGATTAAACTTTTGTAAATCCTTATAGTGATGCAAACAACTATACTTCTATAATATGTAGTGAAGGGAGATATTTTCCACTTGGGTGTTGAGTGAGGCATTGTTGATTTTAAAATCCAAGCCATATCCTCCACTTTGAGATGATGTAAATTCTCCTTTCTCATGATTGTGGGTAGTAAGTATGTTTTCCACACGGACAATGAAGATGATGTCTTATCTCATAAAATTAACCAACACACTTCCATTTTAAAATTTTTAAAAGATGAACTACAAGTACCCTGATCCCCTATTGCACGGAAGGCGGTACGTATGCACTAAAGGTTCGCAACCGCGGCGGGTGAAAAAATCATAAAAAATATATTTATTTTCTCACTTCCACCATCTATTTTACAAATAACATTTTATAGCCAAAATATACAGATTTTTTCAAAGAGGTTCCTACGGAGTACCGTAGATGTTTATGGTGCTAATATCTTCCCTTTGCATAACCAACCCCCTTACCTAGAATCTTTCCCCCCTCTTTTTGGGTTACTCGCTCTTTTCCCATTCCTTTGGAAACAATAAAGCGCGGTGGCGATTTTTATTTTGATCTGTATAAGTCTAGTCAATCCAATGGCTTAGTCTTAAACATTTTTACCGCTACAGTATCGACCGAAGATTAATGGCGTATTGGAAGCCGCCAATAAGAACATCAAGAAGATTATACAAAAGATAACAGTGTCATACAAAGATTGACATGTGATGTTACCATTTGCTCTTCATGGTTATCGCACTTCAGTATGGACATTAATTGGGGCAACCCCATTCTCCCTAGTCTACATTATGGAAGTTTTCCTACCTTTCGAAGACTAGATTCCATCTCTAAGGATTATGAAAGACGTAGATTTAGACGAAGACGGGTGGATTAAGACTAGGTTGGACCAGATAAATTTAATTGACGAGAATAGGCTTGCGGCTGTTTGTCATGGTCAGATGTATTAGAAGCGTATGATTAAAGCTTTCAACAAGAAAGTCAAACATCGGGTATGTCAGACTGGTGACTTGGTAATAAAATACGTCATCTTACCACAAGGTGATCCCAGGGGAAAATGGACTCCCACGTACAAAGCGCCATTTGAACATGGACATAGTCAAAAAATACTACACATAAAAGAGACCCGCTAGGTTGACAGACCTAGGAAGAAATAAGGGCATCCTGGTGAACCAAAAGGGTTCGGGCAAAAATTAGGGATATATATATATATATATATATATATATATATATATATATATATATAAAGATTGTACACCCGGCAAGTCGAAAGCCTGAAAAGGCGGCTTGGACAAAAAAGGGTATCTTGGTGGAATGAAAACCCGAAAGGACGGTCCAGGCAAAATTTAAGGGTTAAAGCGTACGACTATGTCTCATTGGATTATCTACTTAGATCGAACTTTTTCATCAACGTAAAGTTCAAATGGTACAGGTTAATTCAATCAACTTCTTCCGACGGAAAGGGATGAGATGCTTGAAGACATAAAGGCAATAGTAAGGTTGAAACTCGATGGGATCATTTCCACATAGCTGTTTTTTCTTTGTTTACCACTTTGTACTTTTCAGATTTTACTATGATTTCCTCTTACTAGGATCTTTGTCTCTTTGTACAAAACTTCCTGTTTATAGGAAAACTTTCAATACAAGTCAAATTCAAAATTCAAATTTGTTTACTTTCTTTGTTTTATTTGCAAAAACATCAAATCACTAAATTGAGTAAACATATGCATATGAATATGATTACTGTTAACAAATATATGAATAAAAATAGGGTTAGAATTTACTAAAGACCCTAAGAATTGGGATAATGCTCAAGTCATCCATAAATCCCCATAGAACAATCTCCATGAAACTATCTCTACAAGAGCTAGCTTCACAAGCTCATCCTCGACAGAGATATATTCCCCAGCGAGTCTAATATGCCTTCAGACAAAAATTTGGGCATCTTCCAGTAGTTCACATGATCATCTCTCCCAGTAGGTCCCCTGGTGTATAAGGAAGTTTGATCATTTCCCCAGCATACGGTGGAAACTTCCTTCGCACAGCCTACAAAATTCCAATTTCCTTCAGAAATTATTCCCTCAGCACAGTGTATAGGAAGTTAATTATCCAGCGGAGTTTATTTCTCCAACATCGTAAAATCCCCTACAGAATTTTTTCTCCAGCTGGTTTATTACCCCAGCAGGATTTATTTCCCCAATAGGATTTATTACCCCAACAAGGTTTATTTACCAAACAAAGGTTATTTCTCCGATCATCGCAATTCCCCGACAGGATTCTCTTCCTGGGCCAGATGTCATTCTACTTTATCCTCCCCATAATAGTTAACGTTAATGCATTAGAAGATTATCCATCTCTTTTATCCCCTAGTCAGGGTACGTAAGAATCTAACGATGAACGACCACTGTTCTTGTAATTCTTCTATCCCCAAGCTAAAGTCGAACATCCCCTGTGGAGTATCCTCAAACGGAAAGAAGGAATCCCTAGCGTAGACATTCTAAACAAGATGGAAGATTTATATCCCGCATCCCCAACAACAGTCATGGATTAATTTTCCCCAGCCAAAGATGTAATATGAAGCTATCGTTGCTGTCAGCGACATCTTACATTCATACATCATTCATAGAATATCATAGCATATGCATACGAAACACATATAACACTCTCATTTACTTTGAGAACATCATTACACAATGAATACATCATGAGATTGCATAAAACTAACTTTCGTATATTTAGGTAAAGTCCGCAAACAGATAAATATCACCAGCAAATTTCAAACAGGTCAATAATTAATTCTCGAAACAAGACAGGGCAACTATCTATACGACCAGGCGGTATGAATTCCCGAAATAAGACAGGTTTACCAACAAAAGGTATGTCAAAGATTAATTCCTGAAATATGACGGGGCAACTATCTATATGACTAGGCAAAGATTAATTCCCGAAACAGGACGAGGCAACTATCTATATGAACAAGTGGTATGAATTCCTGAAACAGAATGGGTTTACCAACAAAAGCATATTGTAGATCAATTCCCGAAACAGGATGGGGCGACTATCTGCATGACTAGGCATTCCCCTCAGACTAAATCTGATAAGAATTTTCCTCAGAGACTAAAGTTGATAAGCATTTTCCTCAGAGACTAAATCTGATAAGCATTTTCCTCAGATATTTATTCTAAAAATCATTCTTCAGATACATTCAAGTGTAGACTCATTCTGATACTCCTATCGACATTTATTTTGAATGGCATCTATAAAGCCCACCTTCAACGACTCTCTGTCATCTCTCCGAATGGAATCTTTAATCCCATTCAAGCAATATTATCAACCAACAGCGTTACTTCATGCACATGCGAGTGCAAATTTCTGGGTACTTAAGTGTTCAATCCTCTTCTACCTTCAGATCACGAATGGCGGATAAGTCAATTTAACCCTTCAGGTTTAAGAAGATTGAACACGGACAGTTGTTGTACCCCAAAATTTTCCCTCCCATTTTTATTCAAGACATGCTCCTAGGGTTCTCATTTTCTCAAGGTTACTCAAGAATTGATTAAACAAATTCTCCTCCTAAGCAATGGACCTATAACTAGGGTTTCACTTTTCTCAGGGAAGATTGGGTTTCTAAGGCCTAAAGTGGATTTCATGGTTTCTCATATGTATCTAAGAATACTCATGCCAAGTTTCAAGCCTTGTATCACAAGTTTGCTTAGTCAATTGCTCAGATGATTGAAAATCAACTCCGTTGGATAAAAAGTCATTTGTGGTCAACATACATTCAAACTTCAAGATTTTTGGCCAATATCAAGATTTTGAAGTCAAATTCATCATTTGATAAAGGGTTGATCATGATTCATCAAGAAAACTCAAGATTCATCAAAAGTCAAAAGTTACTAAGTTAGGGTTTTCTTAAGGAGAAGTCAACTGAACTTTAACCAAGCACAACTTTCACATGCTTCATCATATTTTTCTCATCCAAAGCTCATTGTGAACGAAATTGAATTCTCTACAACTTTGTAAATCTAATCTCAAGTCCAAAAAATGCTTCATTTGAGAGATATAGGCCAAAACATTATAGGTCATTTCAAAAGTCAACAAAAGACACTTTTTGTCAAAGCAATTTACATCAAGATAAATCTTCAAATAGAAAAATGACCAACATAGAGATTGTATAGGACATTTTGAGCTTTCCAAAAAGTCCAAGATCACCTTCATATAATGAAAATTGAGAGAGTTATTATTGGTGCAATTTGGTCAATTTTGAGAAAATGCATTAAACTCAAAGTGAGCAAACTTGGAATTTTGGGCTAATGGGCTGATCTTTCTAAGTCAAAACGTGCATAAGGCCTCAATATGAACCTCAAAACTTATTCATACACCCCTTGAATTTTTTATTCTATTTATTTTTATTTTTATTTATTTAAAGTCAAAATTAAATTAGATAAAGTCAAGCTTTCTTACCAAGGTCCAAGCCTAATCCCTTTTGATCTAATTCAAACTCTATATATTTCTCATTATCCCAGACATGACAAGACACGAAAGCCTTGCACAAGATCACCTTTCCAAAATTCCAAAAAATATCAAACTAGGGCAAATCAAGAACCCTAGTTGCAGCCACTTTCAAAGCAAACCAACCTTTCCAATCGATCTCTGAAGTATTGTAGGGTAAGGATGGATCAATCTTGAGGATCCAAAGGGCTTGAAATGCATGAACATACACCACTATTTTTCCATTCTTGCATAAATTTTTATTTTTGGTTTTCTTTACTTTTTAATGCATACTAACGATACTAACTTGTTTCTGAGGTGTAACAACCCATGATAGACCCATCACATGGCCCCTATAACGACCGGATAAGAGTTTGCCATGTTTACACCATTTTAGGTTATCTTCTTCATATCTTTGTATACAAAATGATTTAGCCAAAACCTGTGGCACCATTTAGTTTCCAAGGCGTGAATTAGGGGGGTAGGGTCCTTTGGAACCTCTAACATTTTCTATTTTGCAGGGACTAGAAACGTACTCACCGGAGAAGACAAATGGAGCTAGGGCTCCAACGCTTCTCCGGTCCAGTTATTTGAGTTTATTATATTTTTATTTGTTTTCACTTATGTACCGGATGAAACAGCGACCCAAGTAGCAAGCGCGCGCGTGATAAGTCATTTGTACAAGAAGGTGTGGGTTCGATCCCTGCTTTTGTCATTTAATTTTTCATGTTTTCTTAATCCTTGCAGGTTAATTACATTTTGTGTAGGGCATGTTTTGCTACCACCAGCGCACGCTTGGCGCAGTCGTGAACCTTGTTGGGCAGAAGGGCAAAGGGCGTGGGTTCAACACCCACCCCTGGCATTTGTTTTGCTTTTTATTTTGCTAACCCTATTTTCCATTGATTTTGCTTCCCCTATTATTTTTTTACTAACATTAACTCTTTTCCCCTTAACCCTATTTTTACTTAACCATAAAAAACAAAACCCTTTTTTTACAAACCCTAATTAAATTAGGTTTTATGTTTTTTTTAATTAATTTAATTAATTAACTCTTTTAATTATAATCAATTATCATTTTTTAGGTTTATTTTAATTATCATCAAAAAACCTCTTTCATCAAAATCACCAAAAAAACATTTTGTTTTCCTCTTTCCTTCATATTATTTTATTTTCTTAGATAAATTGTATAGGATGTTATCGCGAATGTAATAGCGTAGCTTTTATCCTCCCGCTTTTTTATTATCATGTAACTGTTTCGGGATGTAATAGTTAAGGGTTTTTATTTCCCGCACTTTACTATTATGTAATTGCCCCAAAGCCAAGTAATAGCGTAGGAACTTTACTTTCTGTATTTTAATTTTTTATATTCACTATACTACTGCTTAGTAATTAGGGTTGTATGGCAAGATAAAAATCCAATCAATAGATAACCTAAATTCAAGACTAAAATAACTGGAATTAACACACTCGCACACTTGCATCATTAGGGTAACCTCTCTTGTTGCCTTTGAAACAAAACAGTCATGTCCCTCTAAAGTAGGGACGCTTTAGCAAAGTCCCTTGCATAAAAGATCATAGTCCCTCGATGACCATTTCAACGTTGCCTTTCGATAAATGATCTAGTCCCTTACGAAATTTCTAAAGCGTCCTTATAAGTTGCCTTCTATGACCGCACGATGACCCTACGCATGTCCCTTCACATCCAACGATAGGGCTTCCAACTAACTAATGGTACAGATAACACTATCTAAAGGAGAAGGAAAAGTACAAGAGTGACCTTGAGTAGGTAGAACTGTTAATCGCTTTCTCATAAGCCTTTCAAAACAAAAACATTTCACACAAACACTTTCAAAGTTATTTTAAAAATGCTTTGTATACACTCTTGAGGACCGATACAAGAGTTATTACAAAGTTCACCTTAAATGTTCAAAATATTTTCAAACACACACAAAGCAATTTTCAAAGTGAGCTAAGCGATTAAGATCCTGTAGATAACTACGGATGAATAGGGTGCTAACACCTTCCCTTTTCATAACCTACCCCCCGAACTCAAAATCTATCAAGATATTTCTTGTTCTTTTCACCATTTCCTTTTTGGATAAAAGAAAATTCGGTGGCGTCTCTTGCTATCCACAACATTTGTGATCAAACGCAAAAACAATTCAGTTCCCCCACCGTATTACACACACCTACACAATAAATTGTAGATCCATATCCATCCTGGATCCCATTGATAACAATTCTGCTATTGCCAATTATGACTTCGAAAATCCGATCTACCAAGCCAAGGATGAAAGCGAGGAAGATTGTGAAGCACCTAGAGAGCTTGCTAGACTGTTAGAGCAAGAAGAGAGAGTCATACAACTGCATGAAGAGCCATTCGAGGTTGTGAACTTGGGTACTGAAGAGGATAAGAAAGAAGTCAAGATAGGTGCCAACCTTGAAGACAATGTCAAAAAGAGATTAATCCAGATGTTGCATGACTATGTTGAGATCTTTGCTTAGTCGTACAAAGACATGCCAGGGCTTGATACTGACATTATGGTTCACCTTCTACCAATGAAGGAAGATTGTCCTCCTATAAAACAGAAGGTTCGTCGTATACGTCTCGAGATGTCTGAAAAGATCAAAGCTGAGGTTATGAAGTAGTTTAATGCAGGTTTCTTAGCTGTTATGTCATATCCTTAGTGGGTTGAAAATGAGGTGTCAGTACCTAAGAAGGACGGTAAGGTGCATATGTGTATAAACTACAGGGAACGAAATAGGGAAAGCCCCAAAGATTACTTTACGCTTCTATATATTGATATTCTGGTTGACAACACCGCTCAGCATAAAGTATTTTACTTCATGGATGGTTTCTCTGGTTATAATCAAATCAAGATGGAACCTGAAGACATAGAGAAGACTACTTTTGTCACACAGTGGGGGACTTTCTGTTACAAAGTTATGCCTTTTGGTTTGAAGAATGCTGACGCAACATATCAGCGTGATATGGTAGCTTTGTTCCATGACATGATCCATCATGAGATAGAAGTTTACGTTGATGACATGATCGCCAAATCTCAGACTAAAGAAGAACATCTTGACCACCTGCACGAGCGGTTTGAGAGGTTGAAGAAATACAAATTGAGGTTGAATCCAAACAAGTGCACCTTTGGGGTAAGAACCGGTAAACTCCTAGGTTTCGTCGTCGGTGGTAAAGGTATTGAAGTTGACCCTGCCAAGGTTAAAGCCATTTAAGAAATTCCAGCTCCTCCTACTGAGAAGGAAGTCTGAGGTTTCTTCGTACGTTTGAAATACATTTCTAGATTTATTTCCCATTTGACCGCTACTTGTGAGCCAATCTTCAAGTTTCTAAAGAAAGATAAAGTAGTGAAGTGGAACGATGATTGTTATATATCCTTTGAAAAAATCAAGAAGTACCTTCAGGAACCTCCAATTATGATGTCGCCAGTTGAAGGAAGACCTCTAATCATGTACTTGACAGTATTATATAACTCAATGGGGTGTTTATTGGGGAAACATAATGAGTCTGGTCGAAAAGAGCATGCAATATACTACCTTAGCAAAAAAGTTTACCACTGTGAAATAAGATACTCACTACTCGAGAAAACTTGTTGCGCTTTGGCATGGGCTGCTCGCCGACTAAGACAATATATGTTCACTCATACTACTTTGTTGATATCTAAGATGGATCCAACAAAATACATATTCGAGAAGCCCGCTCTCTCTGAAAGAATATCAAGATGGAAAATGGTCTTGTCAGAATACAACATTCAGTATACTACTCAGAATTAAATCAAAGGAAGTGTAATGGCAGATCATTTGGCTCATCAAGCTGTAAACGACTATCAGTCTATGAATTTCAAGTTCCCTGATGAGAATATTATGCTAGTTACAGATTATGAAGAACCTGGACCATATGAAGGACCTGAGCCAGAATCCTGATGGACTACGGTTTTTGATGGAGCTTCTAACGCGCTTGGTAATGGAATTGGTGTTGTAGTCGTCTCTTCTAAGGGTTGCCATAAGCCCTTCACCGCCAGATTATGTTTTGACTATACCAACAACATGGAAGAATACGAAGCGTGCATCATGGGTATCAAGGCTGCTATCTATATGATAATTAAATTATTAAATGTATACGAGGACTCATCCCTTGTAATGAGACAGATTAAGGGATAATGGGATATGAAACATCTGAATCTCATTCCTTATCGGGAGCATGTGTTTACATTAATTCCATACTTTGAAGAAATCACTTTTGAACACATCCCATGAGAAGAGAATCAATTAGCAGACATGTTATCTACCATGTCATCTATGTTCAAATTCCAATGGGATAATGAAGCTCCTTGAATTACTATTAAGAGACTAGATGAACCAACACATTTCTACGAAGTTGATACTGATGGAGTAGAGGAAAAACCTTGGTACCACGAAGTAAAAAGATACCTCGAGACTCAAGAGTATCTTGAAAGAGCATCTATTAATGATAAGAAATTTCTGCGAAGGTTATCCGCCAAGTTCTTTCTGAGTAACCGAATTTTGTACAAGCGCAATCATGATTCGATTCTGCTTCGTTGTATAGACAAGAAGGAAGCTGAGAAGATTATGAAAGATATGCACGAAGGAGTCTTTGGTACTCACTCCAGTGGGCATACAATGGCTAAGTAAATTCTGAGAGTGAGTTATTATTGGTCGACCATGGAAACTGATTGTCATCATCATTCCAGAACTTGTCACAAATGCCATATTTATGCTGACAAAGTACATGTTCCTCTGGTTCCTCTTAATGTCTTGACTGCTCCTTGGCCATTTGTAATGTGGGGCATCGAAATGATTGGAGAGATTAAGCATGTCGCTTCTAATGGGCATCGTTTTATCGAAGACTCTAGGAGTTGGGATAATGTTTAAGTCATTTATAAATCCTTACAGAGCAATCTCCATGAAACTATCTCTACAGAGTTATCTTCACAAGCTCATATCAAACAGAGATATATTCCCTAATAAGTCTAATATGCCCTCGGGCAGAAATTGGGACATCTTCCAGCAGTTCACCTCCATATCCCTAATGGATAGCTTGACCTGATCATCATCCCAAATAGGTCCCCTAGCGGATAAGGAAGCTTGATCATTTCCCTAGCATACAGTGGATACTTCCTTAGCACAACCTATAAAATCCAAATCCCCATTAGAATTTGTTTCCTCGACACAGTTTACAGGAATTTAATTCCCCAACGGAGTTTATTAGTCCAACGCCATAAATCCCTAACAAAATTCTCTTTTCCAACAGGGTTTAATCAAAGTTTCTATCCCCAGAAGAGTTGCTACGATATCTGAAACCTGGACAGATAGCACACCGGAGGAATATCCATCTCTTTTATCCCCAGCCAGGATACATAAGAATCAAATCCTTCAACAAAAAGAACATCGAACGACCGACTCTCCTTGAATGCCTCTATCCCCAAGCAGAAGTCGAAAATCCCCAGCGGAGTATCCTCAAAAAGACAGCGGGAATCCCCAACAAAATCATTCACAGCAAAAATTGAAGAGTCACTTTCTTCATCCTCAGCAACAGTCCGGGATTTAATTTCCCCAGGCAGACATTGTTACAAGGAGCTAACGATACGCTTCAATGACATATTGCACCATACATCATTTCATAATACATCATAGCATATGCATATGGAAACGCACATAACATTCTCATTTATTTTGAGAGCATCATTACATAATGCATTACATACATCGTGACATTACATAAAGCTAATTTTGTCTTTTTAACTAAATTTTGCAAATAGACGAATATCATCAACAATTTTCAAATAGGTCAGAGATTAATTCCCAAAATAGGACGGGGAAACTATCTATATAACCAGGCGGTATGAATTCTTGAAATAGGACGGGTTTACCAACAAAAAAACAGGTCGCAGATTAATTCCCGAAATAGGATGGGGCAACTATCTATATGACCAGGCGGTCTGAATTCCCAAAACAGGATGGGTTTACCAACAAAAAACAGGTCGCAGATTAATTCCCAAAACAGGACGGGCCAACTATCTATATTACCATGAGGTATGAATTCCCAAAACAGGACAGGTTTACCAACAAAAAAATAGGTCACAGATTAATTCCTGAAATAGGACGGGGCAACTAGATAACTATAGATGAAAACTACGGATGAAAAGGGTGCTAACACCTTCCCTTTCCATAACCTACCCTCTGAACTCAAAAATATCGAAGTTCTTTCCTTTTATTTTCACCCTTTCCTTATTGGATAAAAGAAAAGTCGGTTGCGACTCTTGCTATCTGCACATTTGAGAATAAAGGAAAAACCAAGTCAGTTCTCCCACCACATTACACTTGCTCACAACTTTTCTCAAAAAAATCTTTTCACACTACACTTTCAAACAAATATTTTCAAAAACACTTTGTGTATATTCTTGAGGACTGATACAAGAATCAAAACAAAGTAAACCTTACATTGGATATTTCAAAATATTTTCAAACAAATCACACACACAAAGCAAGATTTTTAAAAGTGAGCTAAGTAATTAAGAGTTTGTAGATAACTATGGGTGAAAAGGGTGCTAACACCTTCTCTTTTCATATCCTACCCCCCCCCCCCCGATCTCAAAATCTATCAAAGGTCTTTCCTGTTATTTTCACATTTCCTAAGTATTGGATAAAAGAAAAGTCGGTGGCAACTCTAACTATCCGCACATTTGGATAAAACCAAAAAAATTTAGTTCTCCCACCGTATTAGACAAGTATTACGATCAGACATTTTAAAGAACCTGCACATTGCCTTTCCATTAAAGAAGGGCCAGATAACAAGCCTTGGTTCTATGACATCAAAAGGTATCTTGAGAAGCAAGAATATCCAGAAAATGCCTCTATAATTAACAAGCGGACTTTGTGGAAGCTAGCTTCAAAGTTTTTTCTAAATGGTGTGGTGTTATATAAAATAAACTATGATATGGTATTACTCAGGTGCATGGAGAAACATGAAGCAGATACACTTATGAGAGAAATCCATGAAGGCACTTTTGGAACTCATACAAATGGACATGCAATGGCTAGAAAGATCTTGCGAGTAGGTTATTATTGGTTGTCGATGGAAGTTAATTGCTACCATTATACAAAGACATGTCACAAATGCCAAATCTAAGCCGACAAAATGCATGTGCCAATGACTCATTTGAATGCCCTGAGTTCTCCTTGGCCATTTTCGATGTGGGGAATTAATATGATGGGAATGATCGAACCAAAAGCCTCTAACAGACACCAATTCATACTAGTTTCCTTTGATTACTTCACCAAATGGGTGGAAGTTGCACCCTACGCAAATGTGACAAGACAAGTGGTTACCCGGTTCATCAAGCAGAATCTTATTTGCAGATATGGGATTCCTAGCAGGATCATTATAGACAATAGGTCCAATTTGAATAATAAAATGATGAAGGAGTTATGCGATGACTTCAAAATTGAGCACCATAATTCCTCACCGTATCGACCCAAGATGAATGCGACCGTTGAACCTGCCAATAAGAATATCAAGAAAATCATTCAGAAAATGGTGAAGACATATAAATATTGGGATAAAATGCTCTCATTCGCTCTACATGGCTATCGTACTTACGTACGTATGTCAACAGGTGTAACCCCTTTCTCTCTCGTATATGGCATGGAGGCACTACTCCATGTTGAAGTAGATATTCTATCATTATAAGTTCTAATGGAAACAAAGCTTGAAGAGTCAGAGTGGGCTTAGACGCGACTTGATCAGCTTAACCTCATTGAAGAGAAATACTTGACATCTTTATGCCATGGTCAGTTATACCAAAAGCGGATGAATAAGGCATTTGACAAAAAGATTCACCCTCGAGTGTTCAAAGAAGGAGAGTTGGTGCTTATGAAGATTCTACTACATTGCCTTAATTCACGTGGTAAATAGACACCCAACTACGAAGGTCCGTATATGGTAAAAATAGCATTCTCGTGTGGTGGTATCATCCTCACAACAATGGATAGGGAAGAACTGCCACATCCGACAAACTCTGACGTGGACAAAAAATACTATGTATAAAAAGCTCGCTAATTTCAAACCCTAAATGGGAGACTTAGGCAGAAAGGAGTGTCTCGGTGGATTGAAAACCCTAAATGGCGATCTAGGCAAAAGTTATGGATCTTATTCAAAATAAAGAACAAATAGACTGCGATTCAAGAACCACGACTACAACCACGAAAGAGAGATATTAATCCAAATCATTTGACTCAGAAGAAAATAAGATTGGAGCTATCAAAAGGAAATTAGAGAAACAATAGTATCATTTATCATTTTCATTGCCATTTTACAATTTTTGTTAAAACTTTCTATGATTACCTCTTTCTAGGAATTGCATCTTGTACTCTTGCCTATTCAAAGGCATGTTTATCAATAAAACATTCACTTTTTTCAAATCTTTTCAAGTTCTATTTTCCTTTTTTGAACTTGTTCGCAAAATACTATGATTATTTCTTGTAAACACCGCGTTGAAATCATTTTGGGGATGTGACAAACAAATTGAAGCATCTGATAAAATGTCAAAAAGAATTTTGGTTAGAAACAAATAGAAAGAAAATCCACGACTACGTCCATGCCTGTGACTAAAGCCACATCCACGCTTATGTCCACAACTACGCCCACGCCTACACCTGCACCTGTGATATAACTATCAAAATCAAGCTAACGTTATTCATCTTGTTCAAATCAACTCGAAAACACCATGACAATGCAACATACAACGTTGGGGAGTCATTAACACAAAGAAAAAACCAATGGTTTAAAAGGAGAGGATATCAAAAACATTTACAAAAAACATTTGGTGCATATATAAACATTTGGTGCATATACAAACAGTTGGTGCATATACAAAAATTTAGAGTATATACAAAATACTCAGTGCATATGCATTTTAGGTTCCATATCAATCTATGCAATTATGCATATAAATCATTGTTGTACCCCAAAATTTTCCCTCTCATTATACTCAAAACATACTCCTAGAGATCCTCAATTTGCTCAAGGTTGCCCAAGAGTTGACCAGACAAACTCTCTCCTAAGGCAATGTGCCTCAAACTAGGGTTTCCATTTTCATCAAGATAGGTGAACTCCAAAGATCTAATATGCTCTCCATGGTCCTAATATGTCCTCAATACCCTCCATGTAAAATTTCAAGCCTTGCATAAGAAGTTTACTCAGTCAACTGCTCAGATGCTTGAGAATCGACTGTATTAGGTCAAAAGTCAACTGTAGCCCACATACAGTCAAACTTCAATATTTTTGGTCAACATCAACATTTTGAAGTTATATCCATCATTTGATCAAGGGTTGATCATGATTCCTCAAGGAATGCCCTAAATTCATCAAAACCCAAAAGTTGCTAAATTAGGGTTTCTCAAGAAAAGTCAACCAAACTTTGACCAAGCATAACTTCTTCATACTTTATCAGAAATTTTCCATCCAAGGCTCATTTTGAAGAGAATGAAATTCCCTACAACTCATCTTCATCCCTCAAGTTCAAAATATTCACTCACAAAAAGATATGGATTTCCACATTATAGGTCCTTTTGAAAAGTCAACAAAAACACTTTTTGGGTCAAAGCCTCTTACATGAACATGGAAGAATCAATTGAGATTAGAACAAAAGTTTGGCTTAGGGGACATCCTAATATTTCTAAAAATTCAAAGAACACCTCTCTAGGGTTAAAATTGGAAGAGATGTGCCTTGTTAAAGTTGACCTTTTTTGCAAAATGGCCAAAACTCAAATGTGCTCAAAAATGCATTTTTTGCCAAATGGGCCTAACTTTTTATGCTTGCACATCACTCATGACATGGTACACGACCCAAATGTTCACTCAAATGTTATTTGCTTCATTATTTATTTTATTTTGATTTTTTATTTATTAAAAATTGAATTAAATCAAATAATTGGTAAATAATAGCAAAGATTTGTTTTGATTGGATTTTTGGACATAATCACAAGCTTATCATGCTGGAATATCATAATCAAATCATATCAAAGCTAATTGGCACAAGAATGGCATGATTAGGCCAAATTTAGAAGGATATCGTACCACGTGAAAACCAAATCAAATCTCCATAAATTTCAAGATACAAGTTGTTTTTTGTTGACCTAATACACTCCAGTACATATACATAACACAACCAAGGAAAAAGAGAGTGGTTGCAGTCGTGAGAAATAAAGAACAAAACTCAAAAAATTGACAAAAAGTAGTGACTCAGTTTCAAGCTTGGAGGCCAAATCAAGCCATTCTAGCGTTGCCAAACGATTCCTGGACCTTCCCAGAAGCTACCCAATCGGCTGCACGCCTCCACACGCCCAGAATCGCCCTCTAGATGTCACGGGCGAGGGTTTTCCTTATTGTTTTGGGGCTTTCAAATGTAGGAACAATTGGCCCTAATGAAGGATACCATTGTGATCAGAGGGTCAAACCCAATCGATCCATGGTCTTGAATCTTATTTATATTGCTTGTACATAATTTTTGAAAGCCACAGGGTTATAGCCATGGAAGCTTAGCCGTAGGTAAAATTTACAATCCTAACACGACGGAGGAGGAAGAAGATGATGATGTGTTCAACCATCATTGGGCCATTCAAATAAAACGCGCGTATTTGTTTTAATTCAGTAATCCACGTTGCTTTCATATATTACATATTATTGTTATTATGCTAACAAATAAAACATGGTAGCCCAGTGGTGAAGCGCGCATGGTATGAGTGGAAGGACCTTGGTTCGATCCCAGGTCCCAGCATTTTGCCATTTTCTTAACATTTAATTGCAGGTTTTGTACGCTGCCTTGCCAGGAGTCTACCATGCATCCCTTGATCCAACCATTGGATTCATCATTGATCCAAATCAAGTGATTCATCTAGGAGGGACCATGATGTACCATCAGGAAGCCTCCCCACTGGATCACGCGCTGACTGGGCCTCAATCATAATGGGCTTGGATTAATTCAACAGCACACCCCCCCCCAATTGCTTAAGCAGGTCCATCTCTAATCTTTCTATTTTATTTTATTTCTTATTCTTTTATTATTTACTCAATTCTTTTTTTTTCTTTACAAAATAACAAAATCATTTTTTTATCAAATCAAAATCATAAAAAAAACATAAAAATCTTTTTTTCATAAAATATTTTATTTTCATGAATTAATTAGTCTAATTCTAATTAGGTTAATTTAATTCCTATTTATAATTAAAAATAATTAAAAATTAGAGTTTTGTAAATAATTAATTAATTTTCCTTCAAAAATAACTTAATTTTTTTTTAAATTAGATTTTTTAGTTTTTTTTTTCAATCGTCTTCGCATTTAATTCGTCGTGCGCGTTTTAATTACCCTTTTGATTGTTATTTATGTAATTGTTTCGAGGTTGTAATAAATTCTAATTAGGGTTTTAATTTCTGCATTTTATTTTCAGTTAAATAATCATGTATCTGCGAAAGCCATGTAATAGTTAGGATTTCTATTTCCGCACTTTAAATTTCCGCAATTATTAACTGTTAGATGTATGCTAATAGGATTGTATGGAAAGAATATTTGAAAATTAAAACGGTAGATAACCTAAATGTGCAAAGACCAATTAATTGAAAAAGTTCACTCGCACATACTCACTCCTAGGGTTTACTCCACTTTGGTTGCCTTCGGTTAAATGGTCATGAAGTATAGGGTTTGTTAGTGGTCGTCCTCTTGCCCCGAAAGATCTCAAATGACCCATTTGGATGTTGCCTCGGAAACAGATCTTTAAGGCTTTAGGATGATTACTAACACCTTCTAACATTGCTTTTGTGACCGTATCTGTCCCTTCGAACGTCCCTCAAACTCCAATGACGGTGCTATCTATTCCTTAATAATGGGATAGCGTTGTCCAAAGGAAAATGAATAGTCTTTTTCGAGTAGGTAGATTAACTCTTAAGTACTTGCTCAAACAAATAAACTTTTCACACCAACACTTTTCAAAACAATTTTCAAAACAACTCTATCACATCCTTGAGGACTGATACAAGGGTTATCACGAAGTAAACTTTTTCAAAACAAGCACACACACAAGCAATTTCAAAATGAGCAAGTACCTAAGAGCCCATGGAAAACCATGGATAGAAAGGGTGTTAAGACCTTCCCTTTCTATAATCTACCCCCGTACTCAGAAATATTCTCGAAAAAGGTTTGTTCTGTTCTTTTTCCTTTTCCTTAGTTGGATGAAATAAAAGTCGGTGGCGACTCTTGCTTACCGCGACACTTTGCAAACAAAAAACGCAAAACACAAACCAGTATTAACAGTCGGTTCTGCCACCGTATCACAGAACTGGAAACTCTGCTGGGGATTTAAAATAAAGTGGGGTATACCTTAGGATCTAGGTCATTTTAAATTGCTTTCTTGTTTGTTTGCTTTATTCTTAAAGGGTTATTGCTTGGGTTACTATAGATCCTACACCCGGATCTGGGGGCACTTATTAGGTAAACAGCAATAGATCGTGGAGACTGTACGGCATAGACTGATATGGTTTAAGCGATGGATGTGTTGGTGTGGAACTTTGGTTGGTACAGGTATCCTTCGTGGGGAAACGAGGAGAATACGGGGCCGCCACGTGGTGTCGTGAAGCACTAAAGGACCTTAGAACCTTAGTTAAACAAAATTGGCCATTAGAAAGTAGTGAGATAGCCGGCCTCGGTATAGAGCTGAGGATTGGTTGATACTCGATGCTACACTCATTAAGATCAGACTTTCAGGATATTTCGGCCGCAAGAAAAGATTGCTTGAGCTGAGACAATGCCCGATAAAGGATGGTCAGTGATATTGACATCCCTTAGAACCTGATTACTTTTTAAGACAGGTTTGAAACCAACTAAACTTCAAGAGGGTATGACCTTTAACCAAATGCAGACCTTAAACCTAAGGACTTGGTGTGATTTATATGTCTTTGCTATACCTGTGGTTTATCATGACATCATGCATCATAACATAGCATCCATTCTTATTGCACTAACCATTTCAAAGACCAAGGGAATTTATCTTTGTTCTATTTTGCAGATCATGGCTTCCGTTCATAGAAACACTATCTGAATCAGCTTTGTGAAGATATCTTCCCAACTCAAAGAGCTAGTATCAAAGGTTTCCAAAACTTCTGCGTTCACTAAGAGACATGGTCGACTTCTCAACCTGGTTACTTCAAACTTTGATGAAAAGATGATGAGTGTGCCCTTTCAGTTCTTTGATCCCAAGCACCACTGCTTCACCTTTCCAGACTATCAGTTGGTGCCTACCATGGAAGAATTATCCCAGCTGTTGGATATACCCATTCTTGAACAGTTGCCTTTTACAGGTCTAGAAGAAGCTCCTAAGCCAGAAGTCATTGCCTCAGCCTTGCATCTGAAATGGGCCGACATGGTATCCAATTGGGAAACAAGAAGCGGAGTCAAGGGTTTTCTAGCTAATTTTCTGATAGACAAAGCCCAACTGCTTTGGGATGATATGGATTTTCATGATTTTGAGGAGATCTTGGCTCTTCTAATCTATGGGTTAGTTCTATTCCCTAATTCAGACTCATTCATATATTTGAATGCTATCAAGATCTTCCTCTCTCGCAATCCTGTGCCTACCTTGCTTGGAGATATTCTGCACACTCTCCATACTCGTACCATGAAGAGAAGAGGGGTTCTAATGTGCTGCATGCCATTGCTGTCGAGGTGGTTTATTTCTCACCTCCCTAAGTCTGTACTGAAGAATGAAGAAGGTTTGGGTTGGTCGCAAAGGATAATGTCACTCGCTCACATGGATATTCTCTGGTGTTCCCGAGCTATGGAAAACACTACTATTATTGACCGCTGCGGGGAGTACCCTATTGTCCCGCTACTTGGCATCAGAGGAGGTATAACCTACAATCCTTGTTTAGCTCTACGACAATTTGGTTACGCTCGAAGAGATGGTCCCCATGAGTTATTTATTGAGGGCATTGTATTCAAATATGAGGATGATGTTCACGAGTATCGCCGGAGGTTCATACGAGCTTGGGGCATGGTAAACCAATATGGCGTCAGGGCTTTGGGGCTAAAGGCTTACATTCCTATGGAACCTTACCTTCAATGGGTACGAGCTCGCGCCTAGAAGCTTATGATTCCCTATGTGGCCGTTTTACCAGTGATTGTGGAACCCACTACTGAAGGGGGTATTCCTTACACGGTTCTCTATCCTTATATTCCCACTGATCTTGGAGAATTACAGAGGTCTTGAATTCAGTTGACGAAGGAGAGGGATACTTACACGGGTCAGTTCTATGCTCATGAGAGGAAGGTTTTAGAACTCACAAATCAGCTCTATGAGGAAAGAGGACTCAATGATTATCTCGACACGACGAGGAAGCACCCATGGGAATTTTGACCTTTTTCTAGTTTTAGATTTATTTTTAATTGTAACGCCTAAAAGGCATTTGAACTTTGAATTCAGCTAATAAAATCTTTGTTTTATTTTGGTTCGCAAATTTAAATTCCCAAAGTATTTGAAATCATTTCATATGCATCCCATTCATAGAATTGCATGTACATGCACCATTACAAGTTTCTCATCTTCTTCGCTGTTTATTTCAGCAGAAATGTCTTCCGAATAAAGCATCAAGGACCTTCAGGAACAAAATGCCAAGTTCCAACAAATATTCATAAGTCTGGAAAAAGGGCAGGAGGATCTGAAAGCCGTCATCCTGAAAGAGAAAAATAAAAAAAAAGAAGGTTGCCGGTATTCTGAATATGGGCAGAAGGTTTGGAGAGCGGTTGAAGCGACAAGTCGATCTGACCCCTTCATCCAAGGAAGGGGAGAATCAAGAAGAACCCAGTCCTGTAGTTTTTGACAATGATACCGACTACAATGATGAGCAGTATCCTCTTGTTGAGGATATATACAAGCAGTTGGAAGATCGTTTGAGTGCCATGGAAATCCAGAGGATACCTGGGCTGGATTTCAAAGAATTGGGATTGGTGTCGGAAGTGGTCATCCCGCAGAAGTTCAAAGCTCCAATTTTTGCAAAGTATGATGGGGTGTCCTGCCCAAAACTCCATATTCGCTCTTATGTCAGAAAGATCCAGCCCCACACCGATGATAGAAATTTGTGGGTTCATTTCTTTCAAGATAGTCTGTCAGGGACTCAGCTTGAATGGTTTTACCAACTTGAGGGAGCCAATGTTCGAAATTGGGAAGATTTGGTTGCTGCTTTCTATAAGCAGTATCAATACAATGCCGACCTTTCTCCTACTCGTACTCAACTCCAGAGTATGTCCATGGGTGCAAGTGAAGGCTTTAAGGACTATGCACATAAATGGAGTGACTTGACTGGAAGAGTTCATCCCCTATTGTCTAATAGGGAGTTGTTTGATATGTTTTTGCGGACGCTATCTGGTCCATTCTTTAATCATTTGATCGGCAGCTCGTCAGCTAGTTTCACCGAGCTGATTCTAACTGGAGAAAGAGTAGAAGTTGGGATTCGGAGTGGCAAGATACAGAAGGATGCTTCTTAGAGCTTAATAAAGAACCCTTTTGCTGGTAAGAAGGAAGCTAGTTCCATCTACAGCCCGAGGGGCCAAGACAGGGTTGAACATCGTCAGACGGTAAGTGTCGTAATGATACCTAGGCCTGCAATGGCTCCATAGCACAACAATCAACAAAGGGTGGAAAGACCACAACGGCAGTTTACCCGAATCAATATGACATTAGCTAAAGTGATACCTCATCTGCTGAGATCCAACTTGGCAACCTTGAAAGAGGCTCCCAAGAATCCAAATACCACATCTCCCCGATATAATCTAAATGCTCGGTGTGCCTATCATTCTGAGAGTCCTGGCCACGATACCAATGACTGTTGGGCTCTAAGAAATAAGGTACAAGATCTGATTGAAGCCAAGGAAATTAAATTCGATGCTCTGGAGAAGCCCAATGTCATAACTGCTCAAATAACTAAGCACGGTCATGGAATTAATGTTGTTGATACTGACTTGTTTGTGACCTTGGTGGATGAAGTTTCTACTCCTCTCATGACTGTAAAGAATAATTTGCTATTGGTCGGTTTATTTCCGGGTTGTGGTGAAGGTTGCCACATGTGTTCATTTCTTCCTTCTGGTTGCCATTTGCTGAAGTTAGGTGTTCAACGCCTGATGGACAATAAAGATATTTTGTTCGAGAAAACTTTGGTTCCCATTGTTCCATCTGAAGACATTGCCATTATAACCATTTCCGCAAATCCTTCCAAGGTCTCCTCGAGAAGACCTGTTAGGATTACATTTGCTCCAAGAATCGCTCCGCTGATAATCATTGTTCCTGGTCCTATTTCGTATGTCTCAGACAAAGTTGTCCCCTGGAATTATGGTGCCGATGTGTACTACCATGCCATCAAACAAGATTTGAAAGATGAAGAGGTTGATCCTGATATTGGTAACATTGTCGGAACCAGCAAAGTTACCCGAAGTGGAAGGGTATTCTCTCCCGAGATTTCCCCTAAGACTGCCAACGAGCCTATTGTCATTCCATCTGTTGTTCCTGCTGGTACATCAACTACTGCTCATGTTCTTACTCCAATTATTACCCCTATCGGTGAATCGTCTGATACCCACGGCAAAGAAGTTATAGGTGAACCTGACTGGACGGAGGCGCCTAGAAAAATTGTTGTGGAAGCCTCTAAGCAAGAGATATAGGAAATACTGAAAATAATTAAGAAGAGTGACTACAATGTGGTCGAGCAGCTGGGGCAGACCCCCTCAAAGATATCCATGTTATCTTTGATGTTGTGTTCTAAAGCCCATGCGAAGGCTTTGATTGCATTCCTCAAGACTGCACATGTGCCGCAGGAGACTTCAGCTGATCAATTCAAAGATTGTGTGGCCAGCCTAACTACTGATAATTGACTAGGTTTTTTAAATACAGACTTGACACCGAAGGGAAGGAAGCATAATGATGCTCTGCATGTCTCGATTGAATGCAGAGGCACCATTATGGCTCATGTGTTGGTAGATACTTGGTCTTCGCTGAATGTTCTGCCGAAGAAGGCGTTGGACCGGTTAGATTGCGAGGGTTTGACTCTAAATCCTAGTAACATTGTAGTAAGGGCTTTTGATGGGTCAAAAATAATGGGGCACGGGTAGGTGGACATCCCTGTCAAAGTAGGTTCTCAGACTTTTGGGTCCACCTTCTATGTGATAGACATTAGGCCATCGTATTATTGTTTGTTGGGTCGTCCTTGGATCCACGGGGCTGGGGCAGTTACTTCCACACTACACCAAATGCTAAAGTATCCGGCAAAAGGGAAGATTGTCACTGTGCGGGGTGAAGAGGAGTATATGGTGAGCCACCTCAATTCCTTCCGCTACATAGAGATGGACGGAGAATTCATAGAAACTCCTTGTCAGAACTTCGAAGAGGTCCCTCAGATCTTGGCATCGACTGAAACTACTACCAGCAGCAAACCTCCTCTGAAGATGGCTTCCCTCAAGGACGCCAGGGCCGTGGTTGAAGAAGGTGGGTGTGCCAATTGGGGTCAGCTCCCTGATTTCACTCACAAAACTGACAAATTTGGTTTGGGCTTTACTACAGGGGCTCAAAGGGTTGTTCGACACGCTCGGGCTGGAAGACCTCCCCTACACATTAATAATCGGGGAATTAATGCCATTGAAGACAATAATGAGGACTCAGACATCGACAGTTGGATCTACCCAACTACCAACGATGGACTGAGTAACTGGATGGCTAGGGACTTTATACCAGTTTTTTTTATTCCGCAGTAATTGTCTTACTTGTTTTGAGATTTGGAATAAACAATTTAAAACGTTACAGCCTTGTGCCTTGCCCGAGGCACATTGGTTTTGTTTGTGAGGGCTATTATTTGTCATTTCATATATCATTAATAAAGCATTGGACGTTTCTTGCATACAAATTTTGTGCTCTCTGTTTTTCTTTTCTGTTTTCACTTTATCAAAACAACTATTCTCACACACACACTCACGTACCATAATGCAGATCCATATCCACTCTGGATCCCATTGATAATAGCTCTGTTATTTCCAATTATAACTTCAAAAATCTGATCAACCAAGCCAAAAACGAAGGTGGGGATGATTGTGAGGTGCCTGGAGAACTTGCTAGACTATTACAGCAGGAAGAAAGGGCTATACAGCCTCATGAGGAGCCGGTTGAGACAGTGAATTTGGGTACCGAGGAAGACAGAAAAGAGGTTAAAATAGGTGCAAATCTGGAGCTTAGCATCAAACAGAGGTTGATACAGATATTGCACGACTATATTGAAATCTTCGCCTGGTCCTATGAAGACATGCCTGGTTTGGACACTAATATTGTGGTACATCGCATGCCGACTAAAGAAGATTGTCCTCTGATTAAACAGAAGGTCCACCGTATGCGTCCTGAAATGTCAGAGAAGATCAAGGCAGGGGTCATGAAACAGCTCGACGCAGGATTCTTGGATGTCACTTCTTATCCACAGTGGGTTGCCAACACCGTTCTGGTGCCTAAGAAGGACGGTAAGGTACGGATGTGTGTAGATTACAGAGATCTGAATAGGGCAAGCCCCAAGGATAACTTCCCACTTTCTCACATTGATTTTCTGGTCAACAACACCACGCAGCACAAAATATTCTCCTTCATGGACGGTTTCTCTGGCTACAACCAGATCAAGATGGCCCCTGAAGACATGGAGAAGACAACCTCCATCACACAGTGGGGCACCTTCTGCTATAAGGTGATGCCTTTTGGATTGAAGAATGTTGGCGCAACTTATCAGCGCGCCATGGTCGCTTTGTTCCACGATAAGATTCACCATGAGATCGAAGTTTATGTTGATGACATGATAGCTAGGTCTCAAGTTGAGGAAGAGCACCTTGATCATCTCCAAAAGTTGTTCGACAGGTTGAAGATATATAAGTTGAGGTTGAATCTGAACAAGTCCACCTTCGGGGTAAGGTCTGGTAAGCTTCTGGGTTTCATTGTCAGCGACAAAGGCATCCAGGTAGGCCCTGCAAAGGTAAAGGCTATACAAGAAATGCCAGCTCCCTGTATAGAGAAGGAAGTTAGAGGTTTCTTAGGACGCCTGAATTATATCGCCAGGTTCATTTCACATCTGACTGCTACTTGCGAGCCAATCTTCAAACTTCTGAAGAAAGATCAAGTGGTAAAGTGGAATGATGAATGCCAGGCCGCTTTTGAAAGATTTAAGGAATACCTTCAAGAACCACCAATTATGATGCCTCCAGTTGAAGGAAGACCTTTGATATTATACTTGATAGTGCTAGACAATTCAATGGGGTGTGTGCTGGGGCAGCATGACGAGTCTGGTCGAAAAGAGCACGCAATATACTACCTTAGCAAAAAATTTACCGACTGTGAGACACGATACTCATTGCTCGAGAAAACTTGTTGCGCTTTGGCATGGGCTTCTCGTCGACTGAGACAGTATATGCTGACTCACACTACCTTGTTGATATCGAAGATGGATCCGATCAAGTACGTTTTTGAGAAACCTGCACTCTCCAGAAGAATAGCAAGATGGCAGATGATCTTAAGTGAGTACGACATAAAATATACAACCCAGAAAGCAATAAAGGGGAGTGTATTGGCTGATCATTTGGCTCATCAGGCCGTGGATGACTACCAGTCCATGAATTTTGAGTTCCCGGATGAGAATATTATGCTTGTAACTGACTATGAAGAACCTGGACTGGATGAAGGACCTGAGGAAGGATCCCGATGGTCTATGTATTTTAATGGATCCTCAAACGCACTAGGTAATGGTATTGGCTCCGTAATCATATCTCCCGAGGGTTGTCATACTCTGTTCACTGCCCGATTATGTTTCAATTGTACTAACAACATGGCGGAGTATGAAGCATGTATCATGGGTCTTAGAGCTGCTATTAACCTAAGGATCAAGTTCTTGATTGAGTGTATTCGGGGATTCCTCTTTGGTGATAAGTCAGATCAAAGGTGAGTGGGATACGAAGCACCCGAATCTTATTCCTTACAAAGAGTACGTACTGACATTGCTTCCGCACTTCGAGGAGGTAACCTTCGAACATTTCCCATGAGAGGAGAACCAGTTAACGGACGCGCTAGCTACCATGTCTTCTATGTTCAAAGTTAGGTGGGACAATGAATCTCCCCAAATCACCATTGAGAGGCTGGATGAACCAGCACACTGCTGTGAAATCGATACCGAAGAAGTAGCAGACAAGCACTGGTTTCACGAAGTCAAAAGGTATCTTGAGGCTCAAGAGTATCCCAAAGGGGCATATGTCAATGATAAGAAGTTTCTGAGAAGGTTCGCTGCAAAGTTCTTCCTCAATAATGGAATCCTCTATAAACGCAACCATGACTCCACACTACTACGGTGTGTAGACAAGAGTGAAGTAGAGAGGATCATGATAGATCTACATGAAGGCACCTTCGGAACCTATTCTAGTGGACATACCATGGCTAAGAATATCCTAAGGGAGGGATACTACTGGCCCACTATGGAAGCCGATTGTTATCAACACTCTCGAACTTGTCATAAGTGCCAAATCTATGCTGATAAGGTGCATGTGCCTCTGGTCCCCTTAAATGTCTTGACAGCTCCGTGGCCCTTTGCAATGTGGGGTATCGACATGATCGGAGAAATCAGGCCCACCGCTTCCAATGGACATCGCTTCATCCTAGTAGCCATTGATTACTTCACGAAGTGGGTTGAGGCAGCTTTGTTTGCTACAGTAACCAAGAACGTCATGGCACGGTTTATCCGACACAATCTGATTTGTCGACATGGTGTGCCAGAGAGAATTATTACTGACAATGGTACGAATCTCAACAACACAATGATCACCGAGCTCTGTAAAAATTTCAAGATACAGCACCATAATTCTTCTTCCTACCGGCCGAAGACGAATGGCGTTGTTGAAGCAACTAACAAGAACATCAAGAAGATTGTACAAAAGATGACGGTAACATATAAAGACTGGCATGAGATGTTACCATTTGCTCTTCATCGATACCGTACCTCAGCCCGGACGTCGATAGGGGAAACAGCCTACTCTCTGGTATATGGCATGGAGGGAGTCCTACCCATCGAAGTCCAGATACCTTATATCAAGATTATGAAGGATGTGGGTTTGAACAAAGACGACTGGATCTGAACCCGACTTGATCAGTTAAATCTAATCGATGAAAAGAGACTTACCACTATTTGCCATGGTCAGACGTATCAAAAGCGAATGATCAAGGCTTTTAACAAGAAAGTAAAACGCCAAGAATATCAAGTCGGGGATCTAGTGATCAAACGCAACATATTTCTACAAGGTGATCCCAGGGGAAAATGGACCCCCACGTACGAAGGGCCATTTGTGGTTAAGAACATTTTCTCAGGAGGAGCTAGGATTCTAACCACCATGGATGGTGACGACCTTCCTCACCCTGTCAATGCAGACATAGTTAAAAGATACTACGCCTAATCAAAGAACCGCTAGGTCGAATGGCCTAGGAAAAAATAAGGGCTTCCCGGTGAACCAAAAGGGTTCAGGCAAAAGTAATGGATGAAAATTTAAAAAAATCGTACACCCGGCAAGTCAAAAAACCGAAAGGGCGGCTTGGGCAAAAAAGGGTATCCCGGTGGACTAAAAACCCGAAAGGGTGGTCCAGGATAAAGTTAGGGATATAAAGCATATTGTTGTACCCCAAAATTTACCCTCCCATTTCCTCAACATTTCTCATCACAAGACTCTTAGAACTCCAGATCAAGCTAGGGTTTGCTCTGCTCAAGACACCTCCTTGCACTGTTGACCTAAATTAGGGTTTGAGTTTGCACAGGGATGTTTTGACCCACATTTCCCAAAGTGACTTTCATACTTCATGTTGGACTCACAAGTTTGTCCATACAAAATTTCAAGCCTTGAATCAAATTTTTGCCCAGTCAATTGGACAGTTGACCTAGAAATCAACTGTATTGGGGAAAAAGTCAACTGTGGCCAATTGACAGTCAAACCTCATGAGTTTTGACCCACATCAACATTATGAACTCATATGAACCATTTGATCAAGTTTGGATCACAATTCCACAAGAAATTTGATCAGATCACCAAAAGGGCAAAATGGTCATTTTTAGGGTTTTGACTGCACAAGGGCAATTTTTGACTGTTTGACCTAACCAATGGCAAATCAAGCTCAACCATGGACATAAGGACTCAATGATATTTGTATTGACCCATTCAACAAGTTCAAAAGATCTCAAATGCATAGGATTGACAGATGAATTTTCCAGTCAACTGATCAAAATTTGACTGTACACTGAAAAGTCAAACTTTGATTTTTTGGTCAAAATCAAGTGCCAAGGGTCATTTTTCATCAAGACATGTCAAATTATTAAACTTGTTCATCAAGAAACCCAAAATTGCAAATTAGGGTTTAAAATGAAAAAATTCATAACTTAGAAATTTTCTAAGTTATAAAATTTTCTTATTTTTTTTCTCTAACTTTGCCCCATATTTTCACCAAGATGCAAATGGATTCAATCAAAACTTGCAACATGAAAGTTGTATTCCATCACAAAGTCTACAACTTTTATTCACAAAGTTTTCTCAAAAGATGCTTGGATCTCAAGTTATTATTTTTGGAACAAGGGTACCTAAAACTTTTAACTTAGAGAAATTTTGCCCTATTTTAGGCAGGATTTTGACCCATCTTCTTGGCCATTTTTCACATAGTTCCACTTGGATTCTTAAGTTTAATTTCAAAGATGGATTATAGTAGATGTTTCAAGCTTTCCAAATTGTCCAAGAACTCCTCAAACACATTTGTTGTTAGGGAGAATCAAATGCTTGAAGTTGGCAAAAACTCACTTTGTAACCATGGCCAATACATGTTCATACCAAGTTGCAAATCTGACCAAACTAGCTTAGTACATAATTACATGCCTCTAAACCAATTTACACTCCAAAATTGAATGCAAATACATTGGAAATTGGCATTGTTCTGATCAAGAGAGCATTGTACAATGAACATTTCCATTTTGAGCATAAAGGTCACACTTCCATTTTCATAAAGGCCACTTTATGTCAAATTGCATTTTCTTGAGCCTTGGACTTTTTTCCTTGCATCAAACAAGTTCCCTAATCTCAGGCATAGTACACCAACTTGAGCATGCTTGTAACTAGCCTGTACAGGCCATAGCTTGGTCAGTTAACATCTTTGCTTTAAAACCAAGGCATTGTGCAAAAAGTCAAGAACACACATATCTGATAAAACTAACTCAAGCAAAGTTGTCAAACAAGTTTCTCATATCCTTGTAAGCCAGAAACATGAGTCTTTCACCTCTCTAACCCCCTAGTACACAAAATTTCCATTTTCTTGCAAAACAGAGCCAGTTCTGCAAATCACAAGCCACCATCAAATCCCCTCGTGCGTTTTGTCCAAAATCATTTCAAACACACTCCAAACCATATACCTAAGCTGTCCAGACCATTCACAAGTTGCTGTAACTCCATTTACACACATCACCATTTTTGTTTGGAAGCTTTGCAGGTTGAGTTTTGTAGCACGATTCAGGACACTTCAAAACAAACTAAGCATTGGGAAAGGTTCAGGGGACATCAAGCAAGCTCAAAAGAACCTCAGGCCCCATTGAAAGTTGCTGCATTGTCCAGCTCGAACTCAACTGAAACAGGTATTTCATGAACTTCTATCTCTCTATTTAGGAACATTTAGACTTAGGTTTGTGAATGAAAGATGTTGTATTCATTGCCCTGAAACCATACATGTGATTAGTTTTTATTTATATTAATCGTGCTAGGAGAATTTCATCCATGAACTTTCTGAAAAAACTAGGTTAGAAATTAGGGCCAGAGAAATTCTCTCTGGTCTTTGAGAGTTTGCCTAAGTTTTTTATATGGTTAGATTCGTTGTTTGATGCTCTACAAGTTTCATGTTTTGAGTTTTGTCAAAGGATCACGTTTCCAGGAGTTGTCAGTTTGTACACAGAAGGCGCGTTTTTGTTTGAACAGAGGAAGAAGATGAAGTAGCTGGGTTGGGCCTGGCTGCTTCCTGCTTTTGACACCCTTATTTTCAGTTTCACACCCCCTGGCCCATTTCTTGTATATTTATTATTTTTACATTTTTATTTCTTTTCTGACTTTGATATTTTATTTTCAAATATAAAAAATATTCCGAAAAATATTTTCACAATTTTTATTTATTTATTAGTTGTTTTATTTTAATTTTTCTAATATAAACAATGTTTAAATACTTATATTATTTTTGTTTAAACTTAAAAATAATGTAGAAAAATACTTTTATTTTCATTTATTATTTTTATTCACATTTGAAAATATTTTCTTGAAATATATACATTTTTGTAAATAATATATATATATACATATATATATGTATATATATATATATATATATATATATATATATATATATATATATATATATATATATATATATATATATATATATATATATATATATATATACTATATATATATATATATAGTATATATATATATATATATATATATATATATAATATATATACTATATATATATATATATATATATATATATATATATAGTACTATATCATATTATATATATATATAGTATATATATATATATATAT